>VKKT01002214.1:91900-111264 GCA_008038995.1 Haliotis laevigata | reverse complement strand
AGACAACTGTGGACAGACGAAGATACAGTTGTGGACAGACGAAGAGACAGTTGTGGACAGACAGAGAGACAGTTGCGGACAGACGAAGAGACAACTGTGGACAGAGGAAGAGACAACTGTGGACAGACGAAGAGACAAATGTGGACAGAGGAAGAGACAACTGTGGACAGACGAAGAGACAATAATCCTGCGCTGGACATAGGACTTCTTGATGTGATGACAGACTCGGCACAAATGATTAAGGGTATGCATGTCATAATGTGAATAGATTATTTGCAGACCGCCGCCATACAGCTGGAGGGTGGGGCGTAAAACTAAATTCACTCACTCACTATAAGCTGCCGTCTTGTAGCTGGAATGTTGCGTATTGAAGCTTTAAAAACAATGCTTAAAACAAAAACTCGGGCAAGAACATGGCATCAGATACTTTTCACATACCCATTCTAAGTGAAATGTAATAGCTTTTTAAATAAGGTAGTAATGTGTAGAAGCGAGGTAACCCTACTGAGCTCAACCACGCACAATGACATGGTGTATATATGCTTATACTTTCAATCCCAGGGTAAGATCTGCACCCATGCGCCCTTGATATAAATATGTCGTTAGGTAACCATCCATTCATTCACCTTCATCTATGAATTAGAGGACAAAATGTGTCTCTCACATCGGTGCATAGCATAAAACCTACAAACCGCCCTCACGCCTGCCCAGTCCGCCTCCTTGCTGTGATGGATAGCACGTCTTCCTGGAGAGCGGAAGCTCTGTGGCATTAAGGGGACAAACAAGGGCTGGCTGGACCTGAGTCAGTATAATTGTCTAAGTGAGGTATGTGATGGCGGTATGGTGACTAAGTGAGCTAATGGTACAACACTGACAGGGGGCTGGACAAGCACAACAGCCACTGAAATATACACGTCCCTATATGAATGAAACTTTCCACTAAACTTAATTGTACCCACACCTCACCCCTTGTGTAACGAATAGGGCATTAATAAGAGTATTGTATATCCGTAATGTTAGTACTGTACACCCGTAATTAGAGTCATGTATACCCGTATTAGGACCCATTCATCACCCAATTGTGTAATGGAAATGAAAACTTCAATACAATAATCTTGGAGAACATGTCGGCGATGACAAGGATTTCAACACTTCGCTGTTGCGTAACGAATAGAGCATTAACTAGAGTATTTCTATACCCGTAATTTGACTAATATATGCCCGTGTTATCAAGTCAGCAGCTAATCGTGTAATGAGCATGGAAACTTCGACACAAACAACGACGTTTCATCACCACTGCTTACTGCTTCATCGGCTTTTCACTGAACTGAATTGGCTTCGTTCACGTTAATCCCACTGGCGGCCCCGTAATATTGATATCTGTGTACAACTATCTCTCCTTGTGTAAATATGTCAGCATTTATATATGTAACATATACACGTACTCAGTATTCACATGATCAAGGGGGCGGTGGTGCGCCTTATGGCCGAAACACATACTCAGCATTCACATGATCAAGGGGGCGGTGGTGCGCCTTATGGCCGAAACACATTCTCATCATTCACATGATCAAGGGGGCGGTGGTGCGCCTTATGGCCGAAACACGTGCTCAGTATTCACATGATCAAGGGGGCGGTGGTACGCCTTATGGCCGAAACACATACTCAGTATTCACATGATCAAGGGGGCGGTGGTGCGCCTTATGGCCGAAACACATACTCAGCATTCACATGATCAAGGGGGCGGTGGTACGCCTTATGGTCGAAGAGTGAGTGAGTTAAACATCACACCGTGACGAGAGAACCTTACACAGCAATAAAAATGTATGAGATATATTTAAAGGTTATAAATTTCTGTAGCCACAGGACCGTACAACAACTTGTACATCGCATTTTATTTAAAGCTAGTTAGGGAGCATATAAAATAGTAAACTGTTAAGTAACAACACAATATAAAAACGGGCTAGACATCTAATGGCCGAAGACCCGGGTTCGATTCCCAGCATGGGAACAATGTGTGAAGTCCATTTCTGGTGTCCAGCGGGATATTGCTGGAATATTTCTAAAAGCAGCGTAAAACTAAACTCACGCGCTCACTTACGTGAAGAAGGGGCAAGAGGTTGCCCGGGATATACAAATATAGAAGAAGTTATCAATAAAAGTTTCAAGTATGTTGTTCAAACTTCTAAATGTCACACAGACAATGCATTCACATCCCGTTCTTTGACTTTGTGTATTTGTACATTATGGTCCACATCACTGATAAGATGATTAGGAGTACAAGATGATCAAAAAAGTGTTTTGGTTTCGGAGATCGAATAGTTTCAATATGTTTTCGTGACAGAAGCTAAGATCTCATTAACTGATTGTAGTTTGGAGATGTGCGATTTGATATTTTGTTGAGCCTTAGCAGACATATTGTTTTTCCCAAACGCCAAAATACAGTAAGCAATTCCTTGAGTCCAAACCAGTATGAAACAGGGATTATATATCTGAATAGCATCAGTGCAATCAATGGCCAGTCCAACTGAGAACAAAAAATTCCATTTGGGGTAATGGGCACATATTGACATGGAGTGTCTCAGTCACTCAGAAATAAATAAAATTGTCATCCGTGAACTACATCGTCATCGAAAGCAACTGTTCAAACGATGGAAATATTCCTTGAAATAGTTGTCATTTTAAGTCATATACTTCAAAGAAAAATAAAATTTCACAAAATGACTAACTTGCAATAAAGTAAAACATTGGTATGTCTTGAGAAAAGAAGCATCAAGTTCCATTATTACACTCCGATGTACCCTTTAACGGGACTACATCTATCGAGGGTGAAATAAACCTATTGAAGATGTGGACAGCCTCCATTATCAGATTGTTCTCGAACTTGACACCAGTTCTACGGGCATGATTAACCTTGACCACGCCTGCACGCGCAATCAGGCGTTTGTCCTGAAAACACAAGTCTCGAGCGAGCAAAATAGGCGCGGTGCTTGTTCTTATTAGGAAGAAAGCGGAAGATATTTAGCAACTTTGACAAGACGAGAATGCTTGTGTGGTTTTCCCACCAGGTAATTCACTTATCCGACAATCTGTTGCTGAAGGCATTTACCCTCATTACCTTTGAAACTTTACGATACCTCTATGCACAGTGATCGATTTAGATTGCTATTAGAGAGGTGTGTAAAATGCATACGACATCACAGCCATGATAACGACTGTGTGGGCTGAACCAATATGTGGGGAGAAAGTGGAGGCTGGTGTATCGTCAGTGCTTTAAGAGACTGAACTAACAGAGTGATCAATTGAAACATACAGGCGGGTTCTTGACTACAGTCATTGTCCTTGTTTCCATGTAGGGGCGTGTGTATGTATGTCCATGCAGGTCCTTGTTTCCATGCAGATACGCGTGTATGTATGTCCATGCAGGTGCTTGTTTCCATATAGATGTTATTGTATGTATATCCATGCAGGTCCTTGTTTCCATATAGGGGCGTGTGTATGTTTGTCAATGCCAGTTCTTGTTTCGATGTAGGGGCGTGTGTATGTATGTTCATGCAGGTCCTTGTTTCGATGTAGGGGCGTGTGTATGTATGTCCATGCAGGTCCTTGTTTCCATGTAGGGGCGTGCGTATGTATGTCAATGCAGGTCCTTGTTTCCATGTAGGGGCGTGTGTATGAATGTCAATGCAGGTCCTTGTTTCCATGTAGGGGCGTGTGTATGTATGTCCATGCAGGTCCTTGTTTCCATGTAGGGATATATGTATGTATGTCCATGCAGGTCCTTGTTTCCATGTAGGGATATGTGTATGTATGTCCATGCAGGTGCTTGTTTCCATGTAGGAGCATGTGTATGTATATCCATGCAGGTGCTTGTTTCCATGTAGGGGCGTGTGTATGTATGTCCATGCAGGTCCTTGTTTCCATGTAAGGGCGTGTGTATGAATGTCGATGCAGGTGCTTGTTTCCATGTAGGGGCTTGTGTATGTATATCCATGCAGGTCCTGGTTTCCATGTAGGGGCGCGTGTATGTATGTCCATGCAGGTCCTTGTCTCCATGTAGGGGCGTTTGTATGTTTGTCAATACAGGTGCTTGTTTCCATGTAGGGGCGTGTGTATGTATGTCAATGCAGGTGCTTGTTTCCATGTAGGGGCTGGTGTATGTATGTCAATGCAGGTCCTTGTTTCCATGTATGTGTGTGTGTATGTGTGTCCATGCAGGTCCTTGTTTCCATATGCATGCGTTTGTATGTATGTCCATGCAGGTGCTAGTTTCCATGTAGGGGCATGTGTATGTATGTCCATGCAGGTGCTTGTTTCCATGTAGGGGCATGTGTATGTATGTCCATGCAGGTGCTTGTTTCCATGTAGGGGCGTGTGTATGTTTGTCCATGCAGGTGCTTGTTTTCATGTAAGGGCATGTGTATGTATGTCCATGCAGGTGCTTTTTTCCATGTGGGGGCGTGTGTATGTATGTCCATGCAGGTGCTTGTTTCCATGTAAGGGCATGTGTATGTATGTCAATGCAGGTGCTTGTTTCCATGTAGGGGCGTKTGTATGWATGTCCATGCAGGTCCTTGTTTCCATGTAGATGCGTGTGTATGTTTGTCAATACAGGTGCTTGTTTCCATGTAGGGGCGTGTGTATGTTTGTCAATGCAGGTGCTTATTGTTTCCATGCAGATGCGTATGTATGAATACTCTTTATTGCCCCCAATGGTTTGGGGAATACATAATACATTATATTACTTGTCAGTCGCACTGACAATAGAAACATACATATGAAGAGTTGTATTTACATGGTATGTGGCATAATCTCACAAATACAATATACACCTTAAGTTCCAAGAGCTGACATTTGTAGCCACGATGCTGATGAATGTTGCCCAGCTGTCAGGTGTCATATCATGGACCACATCTGTAATGGCACCGAGGTATGTCAGGACCTTACTTCATCACTAGAAGTGTCCCCGAGTCTGAGATAGGTTTAGATTATCAATCAAACGACTCGCAGAGCACATTTCTGTGTTCAATGAGGCTTTCACAGAAAAGCAATTGATGCTTAACAATGTCCTCACAGAGCTGTCACAGAGCAGACATTGTCCCGATGTTACAGGTAACATGCCGAGCTTAACCAGGGCATAAACAGAAGGAGATGCGATACCATACCATACACACGTCTCGTGATATCGCTTTCTCGCTTTCTCGCCTCCGAATTTTAAGGCGAGAAAGCGATGGCCCTAATCAGCCACCATACTAAACCTATGCATACGATGACGTTGTTGCAAAGTGGTTCTCCACTTCATATTTTCACATCTACACAAAGGTCGTTGCACTGTGCTTTCCCATACAATTTTACATGGGAATTCTCCATGTAAGCCCTTGCGTTGGACCATATATTTCAAAGAGTAGTACCAGTATCATATTTGCTATTGTGTACCATCATTGTTACTGCAATAATCCGACAAGGACACTAAATTGAACTTCTATTTAATTCCCGTTTGACTTTGAATGTTCGACAAAGATGATTCATAAGTACACGTATTTCAACATTGACTTACGTATCCTGCATGCAGAAGTTGCATGTGCTGCTGGTAGAGCAGACCATTCTGACATTTGGCACATACACTTGGAGTCTAGTCATCCATCGATATAATTGTTACTTTGTGTATTTTACGCCCAGCAGAATCTGTTTCGGCATAAAAAACTGTCACATTAACTGTTGCAAACACCATTTTTACATCTGCATTGCACTGGACTATCTGGGCCAAATGATACATACTTTATGAACAATGTAACTTGTCAAAAAGAGCAAATCGTTTAACAGGTACAGATGAAAGGCAAGCCATGCTGCTAAATATTACAATGTTATCTTTTTGTAATGTATTCATATCTTCGTGGTGAATAAATCAGGATGTTCAGTTTGTGGTGAACATGAATAATCAAATGAACAGTAACATCACTGAACAGTAAATTATATATACTGGCAAGTGTAGCTTTGTATCCTCCTGTCAACCCTTTCAATGTTTCTCGGACCACCGTATGATCTATGTTTCGTGCCTTCATCCACACAGTGATTAAGAATATTGGCATGATGTATAACGACAGTGAGTGTAGTCAAACCCTATATATGTGCCTGTGTACGCATGACGTTCAGCAGCTAACTGAATGTACCTGTCGATGAACATAGTTTCAACATACTTCACCACTTTTCTGCCACAGGTTTCTAGGCTCGTACACTTCCCCTTCTGGTGTAAATCGAACGGAACCCATCCAATTAATGCTTCCTTCTTGTGGCATCCCTTGCTTTATTTGATAACGATTCGTTATGAGTTATAACATCTTGGTAGTGTCGCAGTGTCTCGCTAGAGGGAGCCAGATGCCCACACCCATCACCGCTCTTTTGTAGAGGCACGTGCTGTTTCGAACTGCCCTCTGGCGGTGACCCTGTAAACCACGGCACATTACCCAGAGGAAATAATCAACAAAATTGCTAAAACTCGGGTTTTCTCTTGCACCAAATCCAGATCGAAGACGCTGAACAAATGCTTGAACAAGATTGAGAAGATTGATGTGCGGCTAATGGGGGGTCTGTGTATTTGGGCCATCAGGTCAGTGGACTGCACACACAACACACAACACACACATCCACAACACAACACATACACACACGCACACACACACGCACGCACACACACACACACATGCTTAGTCTACTATAGGAAATTACACATCATTCATGAATCAATCGATTTGGAATAATCATGTGTTAATGTCCGTTCCATAAACAGAAACATAACTAAAGTAATCATCCTGCTCATCAGGTTCACATTTATCTGTCTATTAGCTCAGAACGATACAAACAAAAACATAAAAACAAGAATTTATTGCCATTTAAAACAGAAACGAAAAATTGGATGTGTCAGTTTTCGCAGTTTCACGAACCAAAACAAGAATGGGGTGATATTCATCAGCTGTGATTGTTTGCCCGGGCTCCACGTCAATACACGGCTATAGTCATGGTCATCTCTGATAAATGACTTGGAAAGTTCGGCCCTTGGGTAATGATGTGAAAATAAGAAAGTGAGGGATGGCCGAGGGATACGGTGGCACAACACGTCTGACTTAGTGACTTGAGTCAAATGCCATGTGGAATGTATCATCCACTACTGATTGGGGATCCAAGGATCTCCGTGGCCACTGTCTTTGATTAGTGCTGCGGAATAAAATGGTTTTCAGGAATCAGTTTTGTGATCGTAGCTCTAGACGTGGACCAGGGTGAAGCTACTTTAGACCGATTGAACAAACTAGGCTTTACAGTAGTGGCTGTGCGCAAAGACAGACATGTTAACGAAAGACCATTAGCTGGTCTGTGTAGACATGGATGTCACAGCAGCAATTAGTGCGTTGGAAACTTTAGAGTGACACAACAGACACGGGAACATTTGATGTCTCTATGAGATTAACCCATCTAAGAAGCCATACAATTATTCAAATGAAATGTTTTCCTTGACATGCGCTTGACATACTACAAAATGTATGTACTATTAGATTAAAACCCCAGAAACGTCAGATGAATCACCGAGAAGAAGAAGAGCTTTATTCCTCATTTATGGCCACATGACCAAGAGTACAATTCAAAGTATAGCACAGGGACAGGTAAAACAAAGTACAATTTATACAGGTAAATGAGATAAATCAAGGAATTCTTTGTGTGGCTACCTGCTTGGGAATAACAAATATTGTATCTCTACTTCATCATGTTACTTTAAGCGTCTACAAGTACTGTTGATTAGTTGATATATACAAAAACATATAAACTTAGCAAGTTTACCACGGATGTCTTAAACATGTAGAATCTAGATAGCAAACGGGATCCATATATTGGACGGGTCGATTGGACCGGACGGGATAAACTATGAGGACTGTCGATTTATCACCAAAACACATGATAGTTTTAGGGATTGGTTCTTTGTAAAAATTCACAGTTTCGTGGAAGGTATTAAAGTTGGACAGTTATTGTTAATGGAAATATTGATCATATTGTTGAATGAATATTTCAGTCCAACTAAGCACTTTGAAAACAGAGCATCGGCTGTGAGCGTCACGGGAATATTGGGCAGGCATTACATCGCAGAGGAAGTTACTTATACATGGCACATTGCCTGGAATAATAACATAGGGTTGACAAGTGACATTTGTCGTACATGAGAGCAATTCTTCATATGCATGCTCCCCATGATGGTTATCTGTATTTCCTCCATGTTAGTAGAAGGTTTCGAAATGTATTACTCAAGAGTATTTCCCATAGCTGTACACGTTTAGGTAAATAGCATTACTTGAATATCTCCATAATATTCTCATTATCAAAACATGTCATATTTATACTTCTACAGAAGTACATAATGAGTTAGTGAGTGAGTGTGAGTTTAGTTTTACGACGCTTTTATCAATATTCTAGCAATATCACGGCGAGGGACACCAGAAATGGGCTTCCCGGGTCTTCAGTGGGACGAGCGAACGCCACAACCACTACCCCACCGTTCCATGTAATGATAAGAAGCGTTGGAATATCCAGCATTCTGCTCTTTAGGTTTAGTATATTTCCTCTGAAAACAAAAGAAAATGTGCACACAGAGATGATATCCATCGTCCTGAAGTACTATCCTACCTCCAGCAACAGCCCCGAGTTGTTTTGCTCCGTTGTTTTGTTGTTAACTTCCTTGACGCAAACAACGTCGACGCTTTACTGTCTCCTCTGGAACATCTGAGACAGGCAAGTTAGACTTCAACAACATCCACCCCCAACAGACAAGAGTTGACACCGAACTCTACAGGTAGAATGGAACCTCATCAGACGTTTAACGTTTTGGGTTCGACGTATAGTACGTGCATGTTTGGAGGCATGGATGGCCATACTAGGTATTAAAGTGACACATATTGTGGCTGGAGCCACGTTCAGGGTTAGCATGATTGGTTGTTGGTTTGTTGTTTAACGCCACACTCAGCAATATTCCAGCTATATGGCAGCGGTCTGTAAATAATGGCGTCTGGATCACACAATCCAGTAAGCAACAGCATCGATCTACGCAATTGGGAAAGGATGACATGTGTAAAACAAGTCAGCGAGCCTGACCACCTAGTCCCGTTAGTCATCTCTTACGACAAGCATGGGTTACTGAAGACCAATTCTTAGCCTAATCTTCACGGGACAGTGTTTGAATGAACTGTGATGAAATATGGACAGTCGAAATTTACACCCAAGTGTGTGTCGTGCAATATTTGACTGTCGCACGCTTAATCTCAGATGGCCAATATTTAATGGAATTGTATTTAACATATTCGACCTAATCCTTTTGCTGTTTTTAGTTTTTTCATTTGAGTCATTATGTTCTGGTACAAAGGTAATTTTGCCGTTCAGTTTAGTATATATAACTCTACATGCATGCATTCTTAAAACAAAGCAAGCTATAACATTTTCCAGTAAACCCCCACAAGACCTTTTCAATAATCTTACGAATCCTTTGTACTATATTTTATTGTTTGTATTTTTGTTAAACCGCATTCTCATCAATTTCCACTTTATGACTGCGGCCTGTAAGTGATCAAGTTTGGACAAGACAGTCCAGCGATATTTATCAAGAATAGGGTGACGGAGTATGGTGTCACCCAGTGAAGCAAGTTGCCAATCCTGACATAAATGATACATACAATAGTTGGCTATAAGTGAGTCATCATTAGTGAAATTCCCATAGACTTGCATGTTCATTAACTCTCGCAAGAATAATTTTCATAAATTTAGTTCCGATCGAATTGCTTTCAATACTTATCTACCAGCTGGGAATCATGTCAGCTACATACACATAATTTCCATTTAATTTTCCGATGATTATTAAGAAAATGCAACTATTTAAACAACATATATTAGACATACCAATCAGGTTTAACATGGCTGTCTGTGGGATAGAAAAAAAAGTTATACTTATGGTGTTTAATCAGGTGTCATTCGATAACTAATCAACGGAAAGATGAAAGAAAATTATGTACACGAAGCTGAATATGATTTCCAAGATGTTTGCAAAATATCAAAATAAAATGACTTCTACTCAGTTTATGAAAGTTATTTTTGCAACAGTTAAATAACATGTACGTCACTGGAAATTTCACTAATAATGACTCACTTATGGCCAACTACTGTACGCATTAATGTTGCTGGGGACCAATTCCTATTCTACGCATGACAATGCAAATTCGAGTCTGGACCAGACAATCTTGTGATCTACGATGACATGATAACATGCACCATGTCAAGAAGCCTTTCTTGTACCAACGGGTTTATGAATCACTGTCAAGTAGGTGGTCGCGAAATAGGTGAAATGGTGCTGTCCCACAGGTGACACTCATCACAAACACACGCAAAGGCAAGTCATGAACAAAACGGAAAATATGGGAAATGTATCAGATATAATTTTATCAATGACGTGTCAAATTTGGAAATATCATTCGCATACCAATCATAAAACATATAGCTGATGCGTCGTTAAGCAATATTCACTCACTCACTCACTTATGAATCAGATAATAGTTGTACGACACTCCTTGAAATCTTCCCGGAAAAAGCATGATCTGTTGTAGCTCTAAGGTTGTATAATGAAGACACCAAAGGTTTCTTATACTGAAATATTGCCCGATAGAAAGGGTAAATTGACTTTTGGAAAGATTATGTCATTCATCTTGTAGTGAGTGGGTGAATGAGTATGGTTTTACGCCGCTTTTAGCAATTCCAGCAATATCACGACGGGGGACACCAGAAATGAGCTTGACACATTGTACCCCCGTGGGGAATAGAACCCGGGTCTTTGGCGTGACGAGCGAACGCCTTAACCAATAGGCTACACCACAGCCGTCATTCCTCTTGTAACACAGGCTTGTGGTTTTCCTTTTCATCAGTCTCAATGTTTATGCATGAATCTGGGGGTGGTGGGTCAGCCTAGCGGTGAAAGCGTTGACTCGTGGCGGTGAAACCCGGGTTTGATTCCCAAAGAGCGTAATATGTGTGAAGCGAATTTCTGGTGTCCCCCGCCGTTATATTGCTGGAATATTCCTAAAAGCGGCATAAAACTATACTCACAGATGAGGCAGTTTCACCGGTCTCCTTTGTTGTTAAGCATCGGCTACCCACATACAGTTCATTGACAGGACTTTGATCTCTTTTACAAGCCCTTCAGACATATGTCTGTCGGAAGCTGAAAAACGTGACTGTTGTGTGTTTTGCTATTCATTGCTGCGAACATCCTCTTTATCTATAGGGCTCGCATTTCGGTAAACCTACACCAACAGATATCAAACGATCTCAGATTACCCGCCCTTGATTTCCCCCGTGTCAGTTTGATTTGCTACGCTTCTGAGTCTTGCGAACCAATCAAAATGCTAGGTACACACCAACCTCGATGTTGGGTTGGCGATGACAACACGGCGGCCAGTCCATTGCTTACAGTAGGGTTTGCGATAAATTGAACGTTAAAATAATGACATGCACGCAGACGAAAGCCCTAAAATTTATTCCTCTTTGTTGGAAAGGATATCTTTATGTCCATTAAAGGTGGCGGAGTCAAGTCCTCCCTCAAACATTTCCCCTTTCTATATTTTGACGTTTGATTGGTCGAAAAATGTTAACGAACTTCAATGGCGGATAATGTGATAACGCGAGAACCACGGGAATATATTAGGGGTTACCGTTGAGTTGAGTTGAATTGAATTTTACGTCACATCGGCATTATTCCAGCTCTATAGTGACGAGATCAAGTCTAAATTCATACAGATTTTAAGTACAAAGTATAAATGAGTTCCACTTTGAAAACATATATATTCATTTCATTATTATTTAAAAACAGAAAATGTCGTAGCACCAAATTCAAAAGCAGGCAATTTGATATTCACATTACAGAGCTACAACTTATGTACAGGTCAACTTCCCTCAGGTAGCTAATAATGAGATGCCCTCTAACGCGGGAAAACAGGTCTTTCAGATTTCTCGCTTCATAATGCAAGTCCCTTGCAGTCGAAAAGTCCACGCAGTCAAGTAGTACATGCTTGATGGTGAAATCTTCATCTCAAAAGACACACATAGGTGGTCCATCAACATCCGTGTTCAGCAGACAGCCATGTGTAAACCGACTGTGGCCAATACGATATCGCATAAAACTACCTCATCATGTCTTGACTGACAGCCCAAGTACGTATAACCAATTGTTGGCTTCAATGGCATGATGTCCCGAGTATAACTTTTGATAGTGGGTTTGAAATCACTATACAGGATTAGCAGTGGAGATAAGGGCTTGTCGAACTGGGTATATGAAACATGTAAAACGAAAGGTGTTCAATATGATTTCATGCAGAAGTATGGGGTTTCAGTGTCATATTAGAAATCCATAAGCAAATATCTAACAGTCTCTATGTTTTAAAATTGGGATGGGTTACGTCTTGGCAGGTTCGCGTACCCTACATTCGGCGTAACAGAAACATGATCATGTTCGGATCCCTGTCCTTACATTTGTTTTGTGCAATTTAAGCAAATTTGAAAAATAATCATCCCATCATCAATCACTCACCCACTCACCCACAAATCCTTGTGGAAACCTTTGCAGTAAAGAATAATGTTCCAGATGGATTACAAAAACACCCACTCATCCAAAAGGCCGGCAGGCCCTAACTGACTGATCTTTGTATTAGCAACAGGTCCTTGAACCAATCTCCACAGCGAAGAATAATCTTCCAGATATGGTTACATTATCTTCAACTGTATCCAGATCGCCTACGTATGGAATATGCATGTACGAGTATTACGTCTGAGCAACAGCCTTGAGTTAATTTAAATTGCAAACTCAACAAAAAAACAAAAAAACAACTAAAAACGTTAACAACAGATTCCGCATCAACTGTCATCTAAAATTTATCCACGATGATGAAATAACGAGGGGACCATGGTTATTTATGAGCATGTTTTCGCTTTAGTTACTGACAGGCTGCCTTAAATGCACGCAGCGAATAATGTAACGAGTGGAGAACGGGTTTGAGCCAAGTGATAAAAGCTATCAATTGTCTTAATGGACGAAAGATGAACTTGATCTAAAGTTAACAGACAGTAAGACAATACGTTTCCAATGTTATTGCGAACATTTGTATTCCGTAAAAACTACCTCTGTGTGTATATGTAATACATTCCATAACAAAGGAGCAGTGTGATAGAGTCATTTCAGGCGCCCTAGTTCTCTCAGCAGGGTTACATCTTTTGTGTCTTGCAGAGACCTAGTATGGTTGTGGATTCACAACCTAGTTCGCCCTCATTAGGGGTCTTGGTTGATAGGCTAGATAACAGTACTCCTTTAAACGTTTAAGCCCTGCGTCATTTTATAACTTCCTCTCTCATCAAGCTGACGGAAATCCTGAAAATTAATATATATCTGAAATACTGTTCAAAACATCTTTAAACCAAACACACCTACTCACGAACTGGGAATCTTTCGTTCTGAGGAGTTTCTTTTAGAATCAAATTCTGAAACAAAGAGAAATCAACAGGGCAGTTAAGCTACCTTGAATCACCTATACGTGTTTATGGAAATCATGGCGTTTTTGTGACGCCACTCTGAGTCTATGACGTCAGATGCTTGTAATTCATAGATGACTTTAACCGTTAATACCATTGCTTCCGTTGATAATTTCCGAAGATTACTCCTCCAGCACGGTGTCGTGGTTTCTTTCACTTGTAATCATGTCATTACTATCGGGGATACCATACCGCTTGAACCAATTATCAGGCACACTTGTATGTATATACTGAATCATGATTCAAAATTGACGCTGGAAATATACTTGTTATAACATTTTGCTGCATTTCCTGCTAAGAAATATTTCAGCAGCAATTGGCGACACGTCTGTAATTTGAAGAAATTAGTTTGTCTGTTTTCCCATTTGCAGGAGGGAAATCGATAAAATTTGTTATCGGAGCGACAGTTTCTATGTCCTAAAATTATCATTTTAAAGGAACTATAACCTGGTGTAATAGCTTCTGGACAAATGGAAATTTGTGAATCAAAACTACTTGTGGAGTCATTACAACTGAAGATAAGTGGTGAAGACTGAAGCAGCGGCGTCAATGAATTACAATATTTATTGAACATATTTTCATGGTCCATCTTACACTTGAGCGCGGAGAATTTATTTTGTGTAGTAAGTTCCATAAGCAACTAGTTCGGCCAAATGAAAGGTCATATTGATAATATTTACCCCTCATCAGAATTTCAGAATGGCTGCCAGGAATTCGGAATCAGACATTTCTGCATTTAGCAGATATTTCTTCTGGTTATGCGGGTATTTACATAATTGGAAAGCTTCTTATACACTCGAATATACGTTGACTGAATCAGAACTGTAAGCTTGCACATGCATTCCAAGTACAAATATACTGCTGTCTCCGGACATCGTGTTGGACAAATTAAAATAGGATGGTACAAATCTTTTGCTTCACGATATATATATCTTGTTCTTAACAATGCTCAAAGAAAATGTTCTTTAACCTCATGTATATATTGTTGGGACATTCAAGTTTGATGAAGTAAAGTTATATTTTACATACAAATCTACAAAAATATTAAGTAAGGTTGCAATCAATAGCTTGAAGGTTACATTTCGTTTCACGTGTTTCGAAATATCATTTCCATTGTCCTGTCTTTCTAAATAAAGATCTAAGAAAAATCACACAGTTTACTATTGAAAAGATTCTCTCATATTTCTATTGTTGATCTGTCATGGTATAACATATTAACTTTAATAGTGATACGAATTGGATGGACTTAGTTTCTTTTCAATACATTGTGTTTTGTACAACTCTGTCGACAATATTTTATTGACCCAACGAACAATAGGGATCGATCTTATTCCCGAGGAGAAGAGTTATTAATTTTTGTATTTTTTAAAACAAGTCATTTGTTTGCAGGAATAGCAGATAAAATACTTTAGTACACACCTCATAATCTAAACCTAATGCAATGAATAACTCATTTGAAATAATGTACGTTGTAAATGAATCAATATAATGGACAATAATTCTCTCACCATTAGGGACACTTGACATAAGCTTGTAATGATTAGTATAAATTAACTCATTAATATCATGGCATGTGTCTCTACGTACACATTTATTGATTTACACATTAACAAACTTGGAAATATAATGTACATTAAAACAAAATAACTAGACACTAAATCTACGCAGGAACCATCTTAAGATGTTCACCGTCATATCATTCTTCATCTGCCACTGGGACAGAGCTCCTCGAACATCGGCTGCTGAAGTAAAGTTAATGACCAAACAAGAACGCGGTGGCAGGAGAAATATTAAGCTAGTATTTCACATCCAAAATTATATGAAGTCCCGTGAAATTGATGAACTAGACATCGAGAAATCATTTCATATTGTCTAACTCGGTGTGACTGCGATATGAACCAATGAAGTGACACGACTACAAGATGTTATTGATGGCTCCTCATTTCATCAGATAGACTTTGACATCACCGCTGGTGTGTGATAGGGTTTCGGATGACGGCTGTGCCGCAGGAGGTCGTTATATGATATATTATTTGAAGAAATCAGATCGAAATGGCGCGCCGCGTGGTCCCTTTCGCATCAATATTGCTATGTCGAGATTGGAGAAGAAGACATAGATTAAAGCAAACATTACACTATTTAATTTTAGATTTATTTGGCAAAGATGATCGCTAGTCTTACAACAATAAAAGAACGAAAAATAAAGCATATTATTTAGTTTTATAGAGCAATATATCAATGATATTCACCATTCTGCAGAAATGATATCTTGACACTGTAATGAAATGTGGCATTTACGTGGCGACATTTTAAACATAAGATTGAAAAGGGAACATAATACGCCTAAACTAGCGTGCCCGTGTGTATAAAGGAGTATTTTAACATTTAAAACGTAACCTCTGGCGTCAGAAATGCTACTGCGTGATTTATGAACGATATAGATATGCATATCGGCCTACTCACTTTAATATATTCCAATTCCGTGCAGTGAGTTAGAAGATGCTCATATGATTGTCTTTGGAATTCGTTAATGATGGTTTTGTGCTATGGCCAATTGGACCAAGTTCGTGAATATAATGACACTTCTATTGGTCATTTTAGATTTGCTGTTGGGCTGCAAATAGAAAATTCGATTTCTTTTAACCCGAATATAACGCTAACTGCAACGTAGCGTAAAGATGAAACAGGCTGAAGCAGTTCTGATGTATAGAGTATCTCAACTTAGGTCCGTCTGATACCAGCTTTACTGTGTCTTGTAACGCTGGACACTCGATGTCTGCAGTGAAATGACAAGGTCGTCAGAGCCTGAAGCTGTCGCC
This sequence comes from Haliotis laevigata, assembly GCA_008038995.1. NCBI lineage: Eukaryota > Metazoa > Mollusca > Gastropoda > Lepetellida > Haliotidae > Haliotis > Haliotis laevigata. The sequence goes on along the minus strand of VKKT01002214.1, from coordinate 94,843 downwards.
TTAGGTTTAATCCAATAACAACATAAAAGATGTTGAAGAGTAGATAGTCGGCAAATTTCTTTGATGTACGAACAGCGACCCCCCTTTAAAGTGCCAATCAAAGACATCCCCTAATGAATGCACCTCTATTGATTTGTGTACACTATTTCAATAAATAGCAAAAGTTTCACCGATTGTAGGAAGAGGGTTTCTGCTGCTCATGTCCCGAGAGTACTTTGACTGATTGATTGAATATGAGGCCAAAAGCTGTCATCATAGATGGTCAACGCGTGTCCACAGATTCACTGCCCTCCAGATCGCTCGTGACGGGTAACACACAAGCTGAAGACCTGACTATTCTGTGATGGCTATTGATGTTATTCTATATTTGTAAACCAAATAACTCTAAGAGGTATAGTGGATAATAGAAGTCACATATATTATTATCTCAGATGTCGTACAGTAGGCACATATCATATTAAGATGGACAATATTATTGACGTGAAATGCATGTCAGATATGAGGTACTCTGGAGTAAATCTAAAGTAGGGCCTTCATTGCCACAGAAAATGGGAGCTATAATCCATGAGTTCTGGCCTTTATTGATAGCATTTCACATATTTTAGGCCTATCGAGCGTTCTCTTTCAACGTAGATTTCAAAGAGCGTCATATGCTTCTTGCTCAAAACGTCTTTGATCAGGAACTAAACATTCAAGTTCTGAGTACTATTTTCCAAGGTTTCGTTGTAAACATGTAGAGGTCCTTTCAGAATCTGACATATCAGTGTCTGATACAGTTCCACATTTGGACTTTTGCCCTGTTTGTTCAGGTGAATAATCAACTTGCCTCTGTTAGGTAATTGTGACGGGTGGGACAGCACATAATCATCTTTCCACAAACATCTAGTGTGATCACACTGTAGGTATTATGCAAGGGACTCTACTTGAAACACATATTTCTTACTATTTCTAGATTTATTTACTGGAAATATACTGAACAACATTAGAAACGCACCACACTGAAATGCACCGACGATGCTCAGGTATCATGGGTACATTTCAATCTGACGGGGATATTTCGTATTATATGGGTGGTGCGTTTCTAATGTTGTTCAGTATAGTTTCTAGCCTGTTCTCTTAAGTCTAAAGAACTAAATATCAGAGATTCATGAAGCAAGGATTTCTTATCATTGTGGACAATATTCTGTCGGTATATAACAAACACTAAAGGTTTTTTTATTCCAACATATACTCCAATTCCCTACATCGAAAATGTGAAAATATCAAGACTGTACACCACAAGACCATTGCCACAATGTCTTCGGAGGAGCAGTCACATTCACAACACATGCTCATGACATAGTCGTTGGTTTCTTTAATTATTGCTTCCTCGGTAGTGTGTCATATATTGAGGACAATGTAAGGTCTCTGTATTAACATGACAGAGACGTCTCCGCTGATTCCCATGGTTTGTAAAACTGTATTGTCTATGAATAGATATTTTAGGGTCACACAGTTTAATGGTGTCTGTGTTTCCTCCTGTGAATCTTTGCAAAGAGACTATTTTTGTCGAGGATGAATGTTCAGACTAAATATACGATGAATAATTTGCACGGTGTTATAAAACCACCACCAAGAGAGTAGAATATTTTGGGGGAACAAGATGACGTTTCCAACGATTAATCAATACTGTTTATATTGCGATGTTACCTGGAGAAAATGGAAATTGTGACATCAGTACATTACAAGCTCTGCATCCATGAGCATCAGGTGTTGTACCCGACACAATATGTAGTCCACCAAGTCTGCCATGTCGTAAACCCAACCAATGATACCAATGGTGAGAGTTGGCGGAATATTCAACAACAATTGCGATCGATCAGCACACGATACGAGTACACACGGACACAAGCTTGTCGAGAATTTTGTATGATTTTGTAACGATTTAGGAAGCGAATGTGTTGCGTAATTGAAATGCATGTTAAAAATCAATCGTCCAGTCGACCAATGTTTGCTGAATTAACAAAGGTATGTCATGAAGCATGAAGAATTGTATGACAGATCGCCTAAACGATCATCCTTTACATGGTAAGGCTTCAGACCGGCTGTCATTATATTTCGTTTGTATCCCTGTAGCATTCGTGTAGTAGAGATGGAAAGCTTTTTCAACATCAGTCATCGAAATCAGTAATAACGAAGTAGTAAATCGGGGTGAAGGTTTCATTTGATTCTCGGTCCTTTGAGGGATCCTATTATTCATGTGTTTGCATTGATTTATGGGTGATCAAACTGCAAGATATATGACAACATATATTGTGTTTGTCATTGGTTCCGGCTTATGAGAGTTGTGGTGAGGCATCATACAGAAGACCCTGTGTCCACAGTTTATGTATGGCTGTAACCGAAGATTTAATATTCTTGTGGTTGAGGGAAGGTGGCGGGTTGTGGGTTGTTTGTGTGCTTGGAGTGTTGGTTAAAGAAGAATATGTATCGGTAATTGCACTAAAACAGACCATTGTTAGTTCAGCAACGATCAGCTTTGACCAACAGTTTTTTTCTTATAGTCTTTGTTTCTTTCGTTCAAACCAAAACCCAAATATCTTTAGAATAAAATCTCTATAAAAAGTTCGTGACAATAAGGGACCGTCCATAACTTATGGCTGGGGGGTGATGATGAGTTTTATTGAGAACCATGTACAATGGGAATGACCCCCCAGCTTTATGTACAAAGAAAGTGCCCCCCCTCCCATTATTTTAAACCAATAATCTTTGATGTTTTTATGTGCAAAGATGCTCCCCCTACCATTACATATGTACAAAATTAATGACACCCCTTACCCCAGAAGGGGCGGTGGTGAAGCCGAGTGATTAAAGCGTTTACTCGTCACGCAGTAGACCCGGGTTCCCCACATGGGTACAATGCGTGAAGCCCATTTCTGGTGTCCCCCGCCATGATATTGCTGG
>VKKT01002214.1:77464-91850 GCA_008038995.1 Haliotis laevigata | reverse complement strand
CCTTGAAATCATCCTCACCCCACCATGCCATGCCATAAATAATGTCCCCAGAATACCAAAAGCAATCTGCTGGACTATCCATGAGCAACGGGGTAGCTTGACGTGCAAACCAAGTCATCGACCCTGGCCAAGTGATGTATTTGTTCGATTCTTTCCACCAGCACTAGATAGCCGGAACCTATTCAAGACCTGATCCTGATTCCCAGTGGAGTTGCTTAGTATGAAGCTGCATGTATGAGATGAGATGCTGATAAAGAGGTCAAGATGGGCAACGTAGTTATTTCTTGGCAGAAAATAATATTACTCAACCGTCATAAATAACACAATTCATTTGAGCATGCATGTTTTCTGTCTGTTGGATTAAAAGTCCTTATATATATGTCTATGGAATATGTATGATCGCCCGCTGAGCATTCTCCTTAATCTTGTCAAAGGTACTGTCAAAGACCGTAGTTACTCTTATAACCCAAGGAAACCTTTCATTTAATATTCCGTAAAAACTATTCATTCATAAGTCCGGAACTGACAGAGGGGTTTACACCCACAAGTAGCGTGTGAAATTACCGCTTCCTTTCAAACATGAAATCTCATGTACACAGCTCTATTTTCGATGAAAGATGGGCATCACGAGAGCACTTTACTCTAAAAGTATCCCACGGTCTGATATGAACGAGATCAGGAGCGTGTGATGAACTCCGCTTTCGGTTTCGTAAGGGGAAAACCTTTTGATTTACGCGCTGTGGGCGTCTTGGGTTCTGCGTGGCGAAATGGTATAACGTCTGCGAGCTATTGTCCTGTGCTGGTCCGTCCTGCACGAGATCCACGACTGGGGATTATATATGGCCTTCATGGCCAGCAGGTTCTATTCAAAACACGCTTTCTGTGTTGGAGAAAATATGAATTGAATAAAGTAATTTGTTGCCGTGATTATTTTGTGCACTCAAACAGAGAATAACGCTGGTGAGTTATTGATCACCTGACGTGTCATGTGACAAACTGCCAATATTTTCCTCATGACTTGTTACACGAAGCTATTATTGAAAAGCTCCAGATGAACGTCATAAAAAAGCGTGTTTGTACAAATAGGCTAAAATATTAAACTTTTGTCGATGCTTTCTGCTCTCGAAAAAGTCCCCAGGTCGTGATGCAGTGATTTATCAATAAAAATGATCATTAATCTGATACAGCGAACATCGTCAAGCAATATTGTATCCAATAAACTATGGAAACAGTTCTTATTAGCCTCACGACGTACGCTGTAAAATGTCTGAGTAGGGAGTATTACATTGACCAGTGGGAATCAGGGAGCCAATCAAAATGGCTTTATGAAACATTTGTGACTACACCCGCAGCGACACTGTCATACACACAGCGAGACCATACGTTTGATATTTAAAAACACCCCCCTCCCCCAAAAGAAACAAAACAAAAACAAAAAACAAACAAAAAACAAAACAAACAAAAAACGAAAAGAAAAAATAATAATGGGAATAAAGAAAGAAAACGAAAATAAAACATGAAAGAAAAACAAAAGTTAAGACAACAACAACAACAAAACTCCAAAATCAATATAACTGCACATGATGTGTCAATTCCGAATCGAACTAAACCTAAGTATCAATCTGACGATCTAAGGATCAACATTTGAAGCATGAATGAAAAGATATTACCTTACGCCACATCAGTAGGCGATGTCGATACATAACTATATATGAGTGGTTTCAGGGTTTTTATGCCGTTTAAATTCAGTTTATACTCACTCAAATATAATCTGTGAGATGGTAATAATTGTATATCATTTGTGTCATTAATTATCTTTGTATACATCCTACAACAGACCAAGTAACTGATAGATCGGTTTCTATATACCCCTCTGCTGACATACTTATCATAATGATACCTCCCGTGCGGTGTGGATTGCAACAATTACATCAATAAACAGTAGTTATGTCCATCAAGCACACGTAGTTTGGCCATCACAGACGAGGGCCGCTTGTCTACTGTACGTGATTAGTGAACTATAATCAGGGTCTCGGTTACCGTTAGTGCTCCATGCAGACTTCCAGGAATATCAGCGTGGCTAGAGAGCTCTGGACTGAAGCACCGTCTCATCTGGTCAGCTCCCTTCCGATAAGTACCGTGCGTTTGTTGTTGAAAACTCAAGCCAAGTATCTGACTCAATGTCGCCATAGTCGCAGGAACGGACAAGACGAGTAAAGTTTTCAAATATTCGTGCAATCATAGTTGTTTCACATTTTGTATTCCCGATGGCTGGATTTTTATAGACGAAATAAAACGCATAAAATATAAACCTCCCCATCAGGGACAAATAAATGGTTTTCATGAACTGTTATAGACAGATTTCCATCGTGACGAGGGAATGAATGCCTTAACTACATGCCTGTTTCATCACCTTGTGCAATGTAACACAGATAACGGGAATTATCATCACTCTCTCTTAATCACACGCACGTGCATCATCAGACGTACATTTCAAAATTGAAAAATGTTATTTATCGACCATTTCACACAAAGGAATATATTGCTTTTACTGCTTTGAAAAGAACGTAAGGTGTTACATATTCAAAGTAAACTTTAAGTGGTTAATACTTTATATTATAATCGTCAAACAGCTTTAAAGCACCCCTAAGATTATGTTTTCGAAGTCTGGAGTACTTAATATTATTATTTGTGAATCATGCACACATTTCTTTGCGTGAAAGAGACACCTAATGGTAACTTTAAAACTTGAAATATATCAGGGCCATTACCAATACAAATAACAAACTGCCAACTTATCATGATCCAAGGTTTTGTGTATCCTGCTAAGAGATTTGAGAGAGTACAATGTATGATTTTATTTTCGCCTTTTCATGCACATGATGACATGGGATAGCACATCACGTTTAGGCATCACTGATGTTGGGTATCGAACGCGGTCTTTCGATGTCATGAACCAACATTTTAGTCACTACGATACTCCATCTTCCCTTCTAAGACACCCGTGAAGAAACGGCTTAGAATTCATCTTCAGCAACCCGTGGTTGTCGTAGGAGGCGACTAACGGGATCAGGCGGTCAGGCTCGCTGACTTGGTTGACACACGTCATCGTATCCCAAATGCCTAGATCGATGCTCATGCTGTTGATCACTGGATTGTCTGGTCCAGACTCGAGTATTTACAGACCGCCGCCATATAGCTGGAATATGGGCTGAGTGTGGCGTAAAACAACAAGCAAACCAAGCTTTCTGAGATAAGGGAATATATGACAAGCGACTTTGCATTGCTTCTTATAATTTTTCAAAAAGGATATACAAAGGGACAACAGAATTTACATGTTGTACCGGCATTATACGATCTTGGCCTTTTATCGCTTTGACCACAAAGTCATCCTACCTACAGAGAGTATGAAGGACGTCATCGGATATTACTAAAAAGAAGAGAAAATGATATACATCCACGTGGACTAGAAGAGTAAAAAAAGTTAATTGAACATCCTCATAATTAATTAGAAAACCCTCAATAAAAGAAAAAGCAATTAAAAGTACCTTGACCTTTTTTATGCTATTAATTATATTTAGTTTCCCGCTGTGCTTCATATTACTAGTGGGACCTCATAACTCGTTATTTAATCAAATATTATCAAGGTAAATAACAGGATGTTCAACTGCTGTGATGTAACATCACATTGTTCTTTTAAACTTAAGAGGGAAAAACATCCTTGGAAAATTTATGCTAAAGAAACTGTACTTTTTAAAACGTCTTTGAATATTTCATTGGATTTTAGTCAAGGTCGAATGTTTATAGCTGTTTTAATTAGATGGGGAAAAAAATCTTATTGTGTAAATGTTTGTGGTGAGTACCATGGCTAGGCCAGGATATGCTCATCCATTCGCAAACACCTATTGTCATCGCTATTTGCTAAACACATGAGCTGATCTACGAGGATTCGGCTTTAGTATAGGTTCCAAATGAGTGATTCAAAGTGACAAGACAAATGACAAGTGTGAAGAACACTTTTCACACTACTGCATGACATGAGGGATGACTTCAGGGTTCCAATAGTCAACCGTTACTCTGTCCAGCAATATTCCAACAACTCCACCTTGGTGTCTACATATCACAAAGTTTGCGCGCAGCGTAGTAAGAATCAAGGTTGGATAATTCAAAGCTTCAGAAAAGAATTTAAAATGTTTCATGGTAGACATAAGGAGGGCATTAACAAATTTGACATATCGGTGACAAAAATGATATCCGACCTCTTAATTTTGACTTATAGGGTATGTTGCAGGTGGACAACTGACTTGCCTCTGCAAATGACATATGTATGAAACTGACATAAATAACGGGTTCCCTCAGGATCATCACTATTCGATAGTCATTTCTAAACACATGCTCACAATATAGTCGCAATGGATTTTGCTTTAGAGATTTCGTGTGTCCATGGAAAAAGTTGTTTTGAGGTTATTCATGATTATGGAAACACCTGTTGAGTGTATTTAAAAACAGTTTGAGTTCAAAATTTAACATGGACACAAAGTTCCCTGGAGATATCACACATGGTTCGGGGATACGTGTCAAATAACCAGTGACTTGTTTCAATGTTCAAAAACATATTAACTAGCTGAAACCAAAAGCAGTCGTTGATGATTTCATGTTTGTTGACTTTAAGATGCCCAGAATAATCGCGACAGTTACAGCGAGCGTGGGTGAGTGATTATATGAGTTACACACAACCTGACCACTATCCTTATGATGGTTCGCTTGATCAGCATGCTGTGCCACCTACTGACCCAGATTCCCAACAGGAAAGTTCACACTGCAACACACCGAGGCATACAAGCGATTGAAAGAGTTAGTGAGTTACTATTTAACGTCACATCGGCAATATGTCAGCCACATCGTAGCGATTGAAAGAACGCCACGTGCATGGTAATATGCACATTACTTTTACTGCTTCAGACAACAGGTCACTAATCTTTGTAAGTAGTTTTAATTTTGTTTCTTTAATTCTTGACTATATCGTTAACCAAAGCGGTACACGAGAATGAATCTTCAAGTTAATCTTAAAGTCTAAAATATGGTGCATCTGGTAAAATGTGACAGATGTTACCTCTGCGTTCGTTTCACCTTCTTACCCGATGTTCGCCACCACTTAAGCAACAGGAACCTCCCCTTGAATATTCCCATAGTTCTGTTCAAACTAGCCGCCATTCTGAAGTCCCGCAGTAAATATATCCAGCAAATCCGGTGGACCTGTTGGGGACAAATAGTAGTCTCCTAATCAGACAAAGGGAGACTGACGTCAATCTGGCACCTAATTCTGATGTTTCAATTCACGAGCACTCGTATTTCAAGGATCGGTTACAAATCAATGCTTATCAGGGAACGAAGAGGGGGAATGTATTGATATCTATTGCCCTGTTACCCGACGTCTAATTACCTTGTCGGGGGATTTGTCCAATATGTGTGTAGACCTATGTCTAGAAGGGGGACAAGAGGTTAGTGGCTGGTTATCGTTCGTTTTCAATATGCTCATGTCTCTTTCAAACGGATATGGAGGGGCCTTTAACGCTCAGGAAATACATTCACACTACTTAGGCTTGGGGAATTGATATTTACGACCCCTAACAGCAATTTATAACTTGAAATGTCGATTTTATTGTATTGGCTCTCTATTATGGTCTGTCAACATATTTTACCATGTAAATTATATTTCGACGTGTCCGTACTCGAAATAGCTGTTTTCCTCATAAATACATTATGTCCATCCGTTTCTAGAGTCAATCGTCACACTAAAGACATTAAAAGCCTTTAAAAGGCAAATATAGACCACGTATAATATATTCCATGTTCTTTATTTTAGGTTTAATTATTGTTTTAAAACGTATTTAATGTGCAACTAAATGAAAATTGTCAGGACATATAAGAACATGATTAAATCATGCTTAAAGACTTTTTGCAAAACCCCAAGCAGATCGTTCCTTGGGTGAAACATGCCCTAACGTGCGAATAATGTTTACTGAAATTTGCGATTTCCTAAGACGTCATTTAAATTAACCTCAGCAATGAGAGTATTCGCAGCTGTTGAGTTGGAAAGGACAAAAAGATGTTTGGGAGTTCTTTTCTTCCCGCGGGCAGTTTGTCTGTTTGGACACAAAATCCTGGCTGAGAGCAATGTTTGTTGAAAACGAAGCTCACATTTACGGCAAACAGATCCAAAGGCCTCATGAAACAAACTGATATGGCCGTCTACCAGCGACACACCAATTCCAAATCAACAAAAAAAGGCGCACATTGCATTTAACCAATGAAGCAGATTACTGTTTTCCATTATATTTTTTTGCATGGTTGCTTTTGTTGGCATTATCGTAACATGCCGGGGGCTAAGATGCATCCACAGGACGATTCCCTAGTTTTAAATTAACCAGCGAGAAACCTGCGGTGTAATATATGTCCAAATACAGCAATGTGCGGTTGAAAAACGAGTGTTGTCTAAATACAAGTTTGTTCATGAACGAAACATGAAAGGTTTCCAAATTTACATCCAAATGCTTGCACATTATTGTAAGGCCACTGTTTGTACAAAAATCTAAGTAAAAGGCCACAGATACTGCAGCTAAAATTATCAAGGAAGCCATTATTTTCTAATGAGTATATCCCTACTAAAATAGTGAGTGAGTGAGTTGGTTTTACGCCGCATTTAGCAATATTCCAGCAATATCACGGCGGGGGACACAAGAAAAGGGTTTCACACATTGTACCCATGTGTGGAATCGAACCCGGATCAACGGCGTGAGGAGCGAACGCTGTAACCACCAGGCTACCGCACCGTCGCTCCTTGCCAAAAGAAAGATTAGAGAGATTGTATAATTATAATACTACATTGGCGATAGTTCGTGTGTGGATATTATAGACTGTCAAATCTCGAAGGTGTATATGTAACATTTTCAGTTTGCTGGACCCCATGTGCCAAGCCTTCAATTCAGCTTATTTTCCCAGCACGAATAAAATCTAGAATTAGGGAGAATTTTTCTAAATATAACAGCATGCATAAACACTTTATCAGTATCAGCGCAAGATACATAATATGCGTTGATTTTAACATGATGTGATACATTACACCACAATTCTGTTTTGTTCTTTATGGCCCAGTACATAAAAAGCACGGGTCTATTGCTGTCCTTCAGAGATAACAGGATCCGATGAACGTCTATCAAAGTTACCCGATTATGATCTGCCAACATGATGCTGTTTCCTGGGTTTCAAACTCACTACCTACAGCACATGTTTCTCAATATTGTGGTCATTAGCTTTTTGGAATTTTGTCTTTTTTCCCTACGTTGACCAGGCTGAGGGTTCAAATCCCAGATAAGCCCTCATTATGTACCTGGTACGGACATTTTCTGAGTTGCATTGAACTTTCTACATACATTAAAATAAATAAATCACACATGTAGTGTACCTTAATGATGCGGCGTTAAACATAACACACTAATTAATTTATTCATTCTTACTGCCATCGCCGACTCATATACCATGATTAACACACCCTGGTACCATTGCCAAAAACACGCTTACAAATTTCCTGAACACTTTGATAAACACAACAGTTCCATCAACGTAACACTTGCTATCAACCAAGCAGAACAAAGAGAGAATGGTGTTGAAGGGTCCAGTATATCCTCTCGGCATTTGCAATAATCATTCACTTCTTCCTGCACAAGATTTATACATGTGGGCATACACGAGGACAATAAACACTACTTATAACAAACTCCCAATTCATTACGGACCTGTTCTCCAGAAAGTTTCAGACATCTAGTTGCAAAATGAAGTTAGCAATCAATATAGTTCCGTCGTGTGTGTGAAACGTACGATGGAAGCACATCGATCCTTCTCATCATATTTTGTTAGTAATTCACGATGAGATCCACGCCATCATGCCACACCGGCCTTAAGGCTGCAGCTCAAATTTGATTTCTTGCTAAATTTTCTGCTGGGCTACCCTGGACCAGTAGAAATTGTCTACATCTCTGTAAGACCTCTGGTGGGAGATGTACTGCTCACTTGGCTCATTCTATCCCCTTCTAATGAGAAACGGCCTACAGGCCCCTCAGGAGCAATAAAACAATTTTCTAAAGGCACTGCTCTTGTTGTCAAAAGGGGCTTGGAATAAAATCACCCGATCTCAAAAGCCTCCATGAATGAACTTCCTCCCGAAAGGCCTGTTTGTATGTATGAGACATCTGCCGGCTTTTACTACGGATTATTTGGTCACGTAATACCTGGCAGTATTGCCCAAACCGTTCTAGGGTGCTGAGTGTGAAGGGATTTACATTTCAGGGCGTATTCAATAGTAGAACAATCGTTTCAGACGTCTGGTTCTGTGTACGATCAGAAGCTGCTACCTGAGGGCATTCAGACTACACACGGTTACACCAACGTGTACTAAACAAGTATTCCAGAATACATCATTGAAGGCAACACAGGGAATCACCTTTACACACTATACCTAGTGGATTCGGATGCAGATATGGACATGTCTCCACCTTGAACTCAAAATGAACGTGTGAATGAATGGATGAATGATATTACGGACACAAAGATAGAGAGAGTGAGCATGGTTTTACCCCCTTGTTAGCAACTTTCCAGCTATATCATAACGACAGGGACACCAAAAATGGGCTTCACAAATTATGCCCATGCCCCCATGTGGGGAATCAAACCCAGGTCTTTGGCGTGACGAGCGAACGTTTTAACCATTAGGCTACCAAGCCGTTCCTGGCTTTGAACAGCGACTTGTCGCACCTTAGCCAACTTGACCATTGGTGTCTAGGAATCTGTGATGGTTTAGGTAATGACCACTTCCAACTACAGTATGTACACCACAGGCAGAGTACATGGCCTTCAGTGTAATTGACCAACGTTCAAATTTAGTTTCAATCATTTTTATGAGATAGTAACATCACAAAGAATGTCCATGAAAGTACACGGAACCTAACGTCATTTCATGACATGTACATTGTTTGGGCATCTTTCAGAGACCATAATACTATATGAGCCCACAAACCCATACAGCGAATTCCCCAGGCGATTGCACATATCTGTCAAACAGCCAAAGCGACAGCTCTCAACCCTAACACAATCTAAACTCAACATCAATCAGATTATTGTGGACGACCACCGTATCCACTCTGTTTGGGGATGAATGACATTAACATCTTTGGAATTGATGATCGCCACTTGAGCCAGAATCCCTTTGTCAATGATCGGCACATTGACATAAGGGTGGCGTAATCTTTGTTGATTTCGTCACTGATGCTTCCTCTTTGAAAGCAGAGATCGCGTAATTGAAACAGTTAAGTACAACACGGATGGACTTTATTCCTGTTTTACGCTGATCGTGTTGGTTGGAATTGACATTAGTGAAGGGTTCTTCATTCTAAACAGAGTTCCGCGTTTTCAGGGTTATTACACAGGATTGTCAGCTATTGCAAGGCGACTGACATGGGCCGTGTTGATGATGAGATAATAGGCAATCTAGCATGGCAATAAACTCGCTGGGTGTCAAGTAGAAGCCATTTCATCCTGTCCCAGATTCGATCAGTTGAAATGAACATGTCAGAAGACTGGTCCGACGAAAAGGCTTCATTTACTGCTCTTTTGAACAAGGGGATTTCACTCAGTCACTCATCTATGCACTAAACTGGTTTGGTGTGAAAAACGGAGGGCAGTGGAGAGTTCCCTGGGGTTATTTTTACGTGAAGCATTCACTTCGGGGCTTGCAAAGGAAAGAGGACTCAGAACAGTGAAAGGTCCGAGAAGCGAGTCTCGAATTTGAGAAGCAATAATTTGTATTTTGGAATGCAAGTCATGTACATGTACTCCCGAACACGTTTTAGCAGTTAACAAGATTTTGTTGTCAATTTGTTTACAATTGCTCTTAAACTGTTCCCGTTGCTATAGAGCAGATACGATCCGATTGTTAATCTACGTTTCGTTGATCTTAACCTTGGTTTTACCGAAGGATTGAAACTTGCATGGTGTTGAACCTCAATGACAATATGGTTCCACACTAAAATCAGTAAAAATATATAATAGGTAGAACATTTAGCTATGTCGGATAGCATGTATGTAACATGTGGTGGCCGGAACTGGAACTTGTAAGATCATGCCTTTAGATAGAAATCCTCTGAGAGTAAGCCTTCTTTTCTGAATGCAGCTGTCGAATGCTGACTGATATTAAAATGCACGGTATATACTTTGCTAAGGTTTGAATATCAGACTACAATCAAGGGCATGGTACGGTTACGTTAGTCGATATTATACAGTGTATAAAGTGCTCCAAAGAAATATGAAAGTTGTTTACTCTTTCATACCAAAGCATCGTATCCCAAAAGCGTAGATCGCTGTTCATGATCTTGATCATTGGAATGTCCGATTATTTACATATCGCTGCCATAGAGGTGGAATATCGCTGAGTGCAGCGTTAAAGAACAAACAAGCAAATCATACCAAAGACCGGCATTTGGACGCATGATAATGAAAATTAATATATGAACGACGGAATCATCCTCATACATCCAGTTGGTTCCACACCAAGCAATACGATGGGTGATATGCGTACTAAGGTAATCCTTGTGTTAAATCTAGATAGTGACAAGTAGTTCCCCATCACAACTGTATCTGTACTGCAATGTATTATTGTCCGTTAAGGATTCCATGTCTGAGGAGAAGACGTACCGAAATCATTCGCTTATCCATCTTTGTCAAATGTCGTTTCGTCTCAGATGAACATGACATTCTGATTGGCAATTGATTCAATCAAACAAATTCATGTTGATCTGATTTGTTCAGGTGACGTTTATTATGATTTACGATCATAGATTTTCTTGCCAAAATTAACACTTTACAGAAACAAATAATTGACAGAGAAAAATCACAGTCGTTAAAAAATATATGTTTGTCTTGGGCACGGATCAATGGAGGAGCACATTCTTGAATCCAAGATGGCGACTTCCTGTATGTCCGCACGCACTTGTTTTCCGATTATTGATTGAGTAAGTTTTAACCAATGAAAAGACGCGAACGTTAAGGAAGACAATTCATGTCATTACTGTACCACTTGTTCGAAGAGAAACAGAATCGCTCAAGCGGTGTAATTTTGGCGTAGCAATTATTCTTGTCATAAAATTCGATTAAAGAAATGTCAGTAAACCTATTTGAGATCTTGAATAGCATGACTGGAAGAGCCAATAAGTTTTGATGGTTGTAAATACTGAAGTGAAAAATATCAACGTTTGCTCCGACCGTTCCCATTCATTTTCTGAGGAACCGACAATCGTCTGGACCAGCGGAAACACATTTGATCTTGTTCATAGGCAACAAATCTACCGATAACACTATCAAAGATGGTTGTATCTAACTGCAAATACACTTATGCTTATCTGCTTTGCTGAAGTGCCTTTTCCCATAATTTCAAAAACTAACACCCGTCCATCACAATAAAAACAAAACAAACTGAAATATCTTTTTTTTGAATTACCGGCCCGTATATATTCCAAGTTTGTTGAATAAGTTTTTGGTAAATTAAATTTTTCGGCATTTTTGGGGTCATGGATCCAGCTGAAAACGCTTTCATAGCTACCAATAAGGACGTCTTATTGGCACGTGGCTATGGTTCGTGTTGATCCGCAAATAACCTTATAGATTTTTTCACTTACGCCAATCGTTGTATGCGATCATGTTTCATGGTAGTAAATATGCCTTTTACTTCACCATTGACATATGTCAATCATATTTGTTATCACTCAGATTTGACATTGATTCACCTTCTCGACTCTCCGGTGGTGATAGATTGCAGCTGCAAGTCGTCATATCCATGCGTCTCTTTTCCGTTCTAATTTCCCGTTACTTTTTTCACAATCAATGTCCTATTTACCTGTTTTAATTTCATTTTAATGAAAGAAATGACATATGTATGTATTTTCGGTGAAAAAGTGGAACAGTTTAAAGTTGTATGAACATAGTATTCTTAATGTAAATACTGTCTAGACGTAAATATTTGTGCGGACAGATTATGTAATTAGTTTATATAATATATGAATACAGTCATTAAAACGTTCTACTCTATATCGATACTTATTGAGGTTTCCATCAAAATGAATTGTTTGATCAACTGACTGACTTTATATAAAGGGTTCCAGCGTTGGGACAGGATACGCTTAACTTTTCGCAAACACATAGTGTTATTACTGTTTCATAGTGATTCATCCATACTTGCTTATGAAAGAATGGACTCTGCTATAAGATTCCTCTCTCAATCGCGCGTTACAACATATTACAATAAGGGTTCTATCCCATGTGGGGAGCACGCATTTTTCAGTGTCTCAAATATCTTTTCATCAATAGTATCGCTAACAACATCTGCGTTTAAGCTTCCGTAGAAAGGAGCATTCATCTTATCAACGTTCAAATGATTAAGTCCACAAAACAACCAAAAAAGACAGATGATTACACGGAAAACTCCAATAAATAGTCATCAAACAAAATACCGTGTTTTTGTTGACTCGTTTTATGTTTCCATGTGACATGTATTTTTATGAACTGATTAAAGTTACAATGTACCCATTGGTTTCTGAGTACTTTCAAGAAGCATCACAGCTGAAAACAAAGGATGATGCAGCTGGCTTTCTACGTCCTTGACCCAGCGGCTGTAACAACCTGTAAGAAAACAGACTGCTGTGATTAAGAGCCACAGATCTGCATATACTTTATGACGTAGCCATCATACAACCATCTTGTTATCTTGCTATAAATAAGATGATATGCTTAGAGCTTCCACTGTGATGAAGGTTGTGTGATCCGCGTCAGCACGGCGGTGCTATAGCAGATGGCTGGCTGGTCATGTTATTGCCGTCATTTGGCTCTGAAGTACTCATGCCAACATTAAACTTTGAGATGTGACGAACATATATAGTAGAGTAAGTGAGTTTAGTTTTACGCCACACGCAGCAATATCAGTGATCACCAGCATGAGCATCGATCTGTGCAATTGGGAACCGTTTTTCAGTCGGCAAACGACAATTAAATATGAAAACAGCAGAACACCAAAAAACATTGACAGTGTGTTTTTCAATCGACAATTATCTTTTCTCTGTAAAACCTGAGGCAAATTGCTCTTTAAAGTAGGTTTCTTCTGTTGAGAGTATTCCATTGTTAAGAGTAAATGGGGCATTCTGCATAGAACATTTTGAAACTGCTGGTAGTGGTGCTTCGAATGATACATAAATACGACTGTATTACCCAGTGAAAATACAATTGTAAGTTGACCAAAAGATGACTGTTTACTGTAGACCATGAAAGACGTCACTACCAGAATGGTTCTTTTGAAGATGGTGTCAGTTTTGTTGGAGTAATCACCAAATAAAGAATTACTCAGTGGTCAGTGATTACTGCGTCTACTCACAGCGGGAGGTTTGTGGTTCCATGCTCAACCAGGTCGTACCTTAAGACGTGAAACATATATTTCAGCTCAGCCGACGCCATCGATAAGTGATGCTGAACACGGCATAATTCATTATAATGAAGACCACCCGCTGCTAAATACATTTGATGCTAATGTTTGGTCAGGCTATATATTATAGGTAGTGCATCTATTATGTATATGGCAGCGTGAGCTGAGGTCGTACAAGGTCCTGGTGCAGTCAAGGAAACAAAGCAATCTTCATCATCATGGACACGGGATGAAGTCCACCTTATTTACCTGTGTCTCACAGTCAAGCAGCTTTTCCATTACAGGTGAAATTTACACTTCCAATTTATCTAGCATTAGCTGAGAGCTGGTTGCTGGGATGTCAGTGTATCGTTGTCCTATGCAGCCAGATTGATGATGTAAAGTAGAAAATATAAAAGTGTCTTGAGTAATCTCAGCCGTGTCTTCATGTGGCACGAATACATTAGCAGAGTGCATGCCTGTAGTTTTCCTAATGCACAAGCGTTAAGCTGAAAGAGGCAAGGACAAAATAGTCCGTTTAAAAAGATAAAACATTACGTTTTTCCAGTATCACATTTCAGGTGTGTGTGTGTATGTATTTTCTATTTTTGTATTTTTACAGAACTTCAATTTATGAGGTTTGTGAAAGTGTGAGCTAAGGAACTGTAGATATAACACTTCAGTAGCTTGGGGTATCAGTTGAATTCAGAACAAAGGTGGTTAATGTTGATGCATTTCGAGCCAAAAGGGATATTCTTGAAGTTCGAACTAAGGAGGGTCAAGTGAATCATGTTTGTGTACACAGCCAGTGGCAGAGGTTTGCCGTGTGTCTAGGCTAGGGGGATTCAGTCTACACAGATGGAGGCAGAGGTTTGCCGGATGTCTCGG
>VKKT01002214.1:1738-14536 GCA_008038995.1 Haliotis laevigata | reverse complement strand
ATATCACGGCGGGGAACACCAGAAATGGGCTTCACACATTGTGCCCATGTTGGGAATCGAACTTGGGTTTTCGGCATAACGAGCGGACGCTTTAACCACTAGGCTACCCCACCTCCCTTACTTACAAAGAGTGACACAGATGTGTTTAAAGCTGTTTAACCGTATTCAAGGTCGTGTAAGGTGTGTCAGCATAAGGCCATCCGTATTTTGTAATAGTTTCTCCTTTACAACCTCATCTAGCAACAGTGCGGTTTGTGAACAATGCTTAATATAAATGTTTTTGCATAATTTTGTGACACGTTAAAATGGAAATCACTTGGTAATAGTCTTTGAATTGTTTTATAAAGCAGACAGAGTTGCTTTGCTTTAATGTTTTTTAACAAATGTTGATGAAGAAAGATCAAGTTGGTTATGATGTTAGTCCTTACGTGTATGCACGTGAAGAATATTCTTTTTAAGGCATCGGGGCATAAATTTTCCTCAACGGCTTGGAAAAGCTTTAATTTATTAATTAGTTCAACTCGGAATGATAATTTAGGGCGGCTACAAGTTATGAAACACACAAAACAATAGGGACAGCCTAATGTAGGTGACAATTAACGACATGCATATTTTACAACCTTTGTTAAATAAGGTGACCATTCCAAATGGGTCTCCAGGGTGTCAAGGGCAAACAGGAGGTGAAATCTAGATGAGCAGATCACTGACAATGTATGATGACACCAATAAGTGATAGCGGAAAGGGTAACCCGCTCCATATCAGCTCTTCACAAAGAGATACAGAGTTTTGGACATTGGTTTAAATGGGGATGATGTAAAGCAACTTTAAGTTTGTCCATTGTAAATTATTTGGCAGTCATAAGACTGACATCTCGAACGCAACTGGCACCAACAGCAGAACCAATGTAACATTTCATTTTTGTATTGCTCAGACCTATTGCTACAAACCAAGAGCTAAATACAGAGCTTCTGTAGATTATATATCTGTGAAAAGATTTAATAAATCTCTCGCTTGTTCCATGCCCCCAACCAACAGCTGTATGGGAAAAGACAGATCTATACTACCCAGAGTTGTCTGGACAAAATGGAAAGCAAACATGGACTCGACAGAGGGTGAACACAAAACGCGCGAGTAGCTGTGCCCTCCATTGATTGGTTCCAAGTCGCCATACAAATCTCCTAGCCAGGGGTTAACGCCAAACACTAGATCGGCAAAGGCCGACCTTGTCGTTTTATTCAACGCACTTCTGTTTGCACAGTCTTTGTTAGGGTAAATCTGTCTTGAAACGTACTCACAATCGAAACACCTAGAGCCCAATTGCTAAGTCCCACATTGATGGAGATCAATTCACACCGACATTTATGACGAGTTATCTTCTTCAGAATCTATGGATGGACACGTGTTAGAAGTCTTAGGAACTGATACTCGAACAGTGGTCAATGTCTGAGTCTTGGGTTTCGTCGAGACGCTACGTTAACTCGACATGGTGTGGAACATTGAGTCCACCACTGAAGGAACCATACATAAGAATCCACAAGAGGAATGGACCATATCGTCTTTAGAGTTGAATCGGAAAACTTGACTGAACATTTAATAGAGGGGTTTGAGGGCAATGGGATTGATGAGTTAGGAAGGGGAGTTGAACAAACTGACCAAGGTCTATGCTTTTACAAAAATAGCTACTTATATATTTCAACATTATTAAAGGACTGGTCACACATGTACATTATAGGGAAGTGGTGTGGTCACTAAAACTATTACAAACATTTGAGGATGGGATTGTCATTAAGAATTATTACATAAACAGGGAGAGCAAAATATGACATAATCATTTTGCCAATCCGAACTCTCCTTAATATATTACCAGTCCATAAATAGGTTCGAATTAAGAGGCTTCACTATACACAAACACTATTAAACACACACGTGTGGGAATGAAGATCCATATACATGATAGGGCTGAACACAACCATTATAGTTCAGTTAATGGGGATTCAATCTAAAAACGGGGCGGTGGAGGAGCCTTGTGGTATAAGCGTTCGCTCGTCACGCCGAAGACCCGGGTTCCATTCCCCACATGGGTACTATTTGTGAAGCCCATTTCTGGTGGCCCCCGCCGTAATATTTCTGGAATATTGCTAAAAGGGGCGTAAAATTAAACTCACTCACTCACACTCAAACTCGAAACACATAACCTGAAGAGCGAACACGCTAATTGCCAGGCTACCCTCATCACAAGATGACCTGATGAGAAAGAGTTTTATGCAAGTAGTATCCAGACTGTAACACAACTTTATGATATATAACAGCCATGTTTATCATATGGTAATCGTCGTCAGATCATACAATTACCTTGTTTTATTCATTTGACGTATAATCATCTAAGTGGTGTAAAAATGCCATGATTCATATTATTTCATAGTTTATGGAGGGATATAGAAATTATTCATAAATAACCCAAAACAAAAAATAGAAGTTATATTGTTGTTTAGATATACTGCTCTTTAAACCAAAGTTATTTTCATTTGATGGGTGTTTTTTGTGGTATAAACTAAAAATGACGGTAATTTGGCAGGGAGTAGATGCCATCGTGATTTACAACGATTCTTGATAATATTCTCAAGTATGAGAGACTTACCCTAAGCCTCAGTGGGTCGCCAATATTTGCACGAAAGACACATTTGTCGATTTGAAAAATTCACTTAAGTAGTTTTATAGATCCGAGAGAATTTTTATTCTCCCATGATCTCACAGAAAATTACTGTATCTAGACGTGATCAAAGAGTTCTTTTCGTGCTGCGGGCAAATAAAGCGAACAGGCTGCGTGTGGCTGGATTCCGTGTTCGCTTCAGCTGATCTGGTTCATATTTTGTACAAGAAGACTGACACCATGGCGAGCGTGAAGTCGTTATTCTCAGAGCGTAGGAACCCTGATCGCTGTTGGTGGTAAGCTCACACAAATCATGGAACAGGCACCCGTGGACATGTCCAATAAGGCTCAGTGAAATGTGTTATCCTTTGTGGTGAGAGAAACAGTGTTATATTTTATAAGGGACGGTCATCTGATCATGCTGAATGCACATTTGAACCTCATTATTTAATCGTAGGTAACCATTATAGATGACGCGAGGACATGGCAAGGCATGTGATTTGCGTCAAAGAGTGTTGTTTGTGAAAATGGTTATATCCATGCGCCTCTTGTTGCTTAATGAGTTTAAGAATGTTAGCAGGAAAAATATTATTTCAGAAGCCGATTTACGTGGTTTAATGTGCTTCCCTCGGTCTTTGCTCAACACAGACTGTAGTGACGATGACGTCCATATTTGGAATGCCATCATGTCAAGGGAACACTGTTGAAACGAAGATGCATTTGTACGCGTTTGTACCACAATCGATTGTTACATGAATTGGCCTGAGTAAACATTACTGGGTAGAATTTACAAAGTAATCAGAACTGGAGCGAGTGAGTGAGTGGGAGAATGAATGGTATTGACATGAGTGTATGCAATAGTACAGCTATATAACGGTTTCTGGGGACAAATCACAGTGTACAATCCGAGAAGGGAGTTTCTGAGAAAACACATAGGGTAGAATCTGCGAAGTAATCAAATCGGAACTGAGTGAGTGAGTAAATGATTAGGTTAATGAAAGGTATTAACATTAGATTATGCGACAGTACAGCTATATAACGGTTTCTGAGGAAACATCACAGGGTAGTATCACAGCAGTAGTTAGATCGAATCTAGAGTGAGTGAGTGGGTGAGTTGTATAATTTAACAGCAGTGTATACACTAGAACAGTTACGTAACGGTACTTATCGTACGTGTGAGGGGTAAACATGTTGTTGAAAGACTTTATGTCTCCTGAGGCAGTACACGTGGTCATTGATGCAAACTTTCGACACATAAACAGTCTAACCAAGCAACTCAGGTCTATTTGTTTGCGCAGTAACTTCCCATTTCAATTTTCAAGATTGCAATCTGAAGGAACGTCTTTAAAAAGTTCCTTTCAAAGAGAAATAAAACGTCTCAAGGTTCAATAAAACCATACCTTGCATATAATTGAATATTACAAACTGAACGAAAAGTGTGAAGAACGTGCGCATGGATCATTAGTCAAGAAATATTTGTGTCATCTTCGCATTCCTAAATCTTTCCCTGAAGAATGCAAATCCGTTTGATCAGTGCATTAAGTCTACCGCTTGATGATTAGTGTTCTGGAGTTAAGATTAAAGACTTGTGATGCCCTCTGGAAGAATGACTGCTTTCAATAAGTTGATGAGCATTCATTACAGGGGTTGGTAAGTACGTAAAGAGAAAAAAAGCAATGTTTAGATGGAAACACACTACACCAGAGCTTCTAATCTGTGCATGTTCGAATGCGATAAACATATGGCTGGTTGAACACAATGAGGACAACACATCCACAAACATTTCGTTAAATGTTTTATGTTTTAGAATTGTCATTGATATTTTGCCTAATAAAACAAAATACAACATTACGATTCCTGAGTGGCTGCTATATGTTACATGTTCCTTAAGTGAACGACTCCCCAGGCTCCGTGTTGCGTCATTATCCGGTTCTACTATTTACTCAGTCGGTACACCAACACGTATGGTAGGTACTGACTGTATATCTTGTATTTTACACATAAATTTATGACTACTGTTAACGTTAAAACTGTTTCCGTATGAGATACATGAAACAAGCTTGAAAACTAGTATGGATTGCTTCTTTGTTTGACATTTGGCACTATGGATTATTTAAAGTATATTATATTGGTACAATAATTGTTCATGAATTGGCAATACACTTGACCTTTGTTAAAGGTGTCACCGACTAAAACACGCATTTAAAATGTGGCACGACATACATACACTTACACACACACACTTACCCACACGCACGCACGCATACACGAACGCGCACACACATATCGCCAGAAAGCTACATGCTCAGAACAAAGACATCCGCCTTCACTGACTACAAGGTCAAATGGGACATGACTGACACGATATGTAATATGGTTGAATAAATCAATGAAACAAAAAAAATCTTCATGCTCTAGTCGAATTCATTCAAAAACTGAATTTAATACAGTTTCATTTGTTTCTTTTGATTTATCCCAAAGATAAGTTACTGTTTACATATATGCCAACATGAAGGATCACTTCTGTCACACACTATCAATGCATTAATCTGCTACATAACCCATCTGATGCTGAAGCAATCACCAAGTAGCTTAGTATTTACATCCGTTATTAGTTTCCAACCATCCATGTTTATTTAATGCTAGGAACTTGTAATTCTGCAGTATAAATGCTTGCTCTAACTGTTACTACGACGTAGAACGCATCCATTCTTTACTGTGTGGCTGATTATAGTGGAACAACACAAACCTACCATCACCTAAGTGGTCATTAATGTCCGAAATGATGGATTGCTTGTCCATCCGCATCATCTAAAAAGATTCTGTTATGTGCTTTCAGTGTTTGCATCCCATTCACAAGTGCGTGTTTCTGTTATAGTTTAGCTAAACCAGGCTTGTCAGAGTGCATTCTATCGTCAACGTGCACGTGTTAACATTCTGGTAGGCTCCAGTTTACGGCCAAACAAGCCGATACGACACAGCTGTTGGTCAACAATACGCCATGATATCTTAACGATATCGAACATCAGCTAACAGAGCGTGGTCATTTACCAAAAAATACACATACAGGTGTTTATTCTTAATTGCTATGTTTTACGTTTGCCCAAATAATTATAGTTCCCATTTTCATTTTTTTCAGCGTTGTCCATTGTTTTGACACCAATGTTCTACGATAATTCGATATCAAGAAAACTAAAAAAATATACGAATATTTTCAGATGTGCTTTTAAACGTGTAACAAGGTGTGATCAGCGACACGATATATCCAGCTATGGAGTAATGATCACGTGAACCAACTGCCACTTGTATCCAGATATTTTGGAAAGAGAAACCATTCCATTTCAGGAAAGGAACAAAACACCCTGTACCTTAAAGAAGTATTTTGCAAACAAGAGCAAATCTCGCAACAGATGATACAGAATGTTAAGCTTAAACAACGTTATTGCGGAAGCAGCTTTCAAATTACTCATATAAGAGTTAGAAATATGACGAACGAAATGCATTGCACGCGTTCCCCCGTGACGTGTTGAAAGCCACAACCGCTATGGTAATTAACACATTAACAGTGCTTAATTCCCATCAGAAATCTCCCGTCTCCACCATGCATACAGTACTAGTGGGATTACACTGAACAGATCGTTTTTCAATATGGTGAAGGGTCAAGGGGATAGGGTGTAGCCGTGTGTACTATTAATACATGCATAGCTACTACTGTGGTTATTTTAAGGTCATGTTCGCAACACCAAGCTCTCAGAGGAGAGAGAGGTTTGTCTGGTAGTGAGGGAGAAGATGTTTTGTTAAATTTAGCCTTACGTTTCCCGCGCAGCTGTGCTTCTAACACAGCTCAATGTGTAGCCAAGTCTCTGTTACTATTGTGAGTTCCCAGTATGCATTGTGAGTTGTAGTCTAGCTAGATAACATGTGCGTGTTTTGTATCTTCCCACCACACCGTTGTGGAAATCGGTCACTAGCACCATACCCATGAGAATACAACATATTTTGCCTTATTAAATATTTATGCATATGCATAAATATTTATACCGTAAATTCCAATATGTTCAATATCGTTTCAAGATTAAACACAATATTTATTACATATGACTTGCAATTGCGTCTATCTGTAAATCTATGTATGTAATAACCCTTCTGTTTACATTTGTCTATTTATCTATCCATCCATCATCTATCTATCTATCTGTAGGTACATGGTAAACTAAATGGATTTAATACAACAATACGTACATACGACTTAGTATCTACGTAAATAGGGTTCCGTACAAATACTGTCCAACAACAAAGCTTCTTAAGGGATTGTTTACACAAATGCAACCCTTTGGCGAAGAGCACATTCTTCGTTTATCGTACTCACAACTGACAGACATTACAAAAAACACCGCCCCACAGGCTTCCTACAAACACACCGAGAATAACAAGAAGCAGCGATAGGCACCCTTGTCACGATGGATGGAATTTATCAGTTCATTGTCTGAGACGTACTTAGGGGGGAGAAACCTTCAAGAAATCTCGACCAAGGTCGTTCCTATAGGATTCCGAGTTGATCTAAGTTGGGCAAGTCAGGGGCTTTACTGAGCATACCTTCTTGCTCTTTTTGCTGAACCGTTGAGCGAATTACCTATGCTTAACCAGAACCGATATTCTTGCAGGATGCCAGAGAACTATATTTAACCGGCCGCGTGCGTGTCTTTACGTCAATGTTACGACGATCATGAACACATGAGACGGATTGTCTCAATCCGAGATATTTAGATTGTATGTCCACGGTGTATCGTATGACAGCTGGTTTTCTGGCAATACTTACCTTACTAGATCATGGCTCCAGTGCACGACGTGTCACTTGGCATGTCCTTCTGTGTTCCTGAGATAACACATGCTTCAAATAAACAATACTTACTCCAGGAGAATCAGGTACATTTGACTGTTATGCTACATCCTTGATAGGGGCGGTGGGGTAGCCTAGTGGTAAAAGCGGTCGCGCGTCACGCAGAAGTCCGGGGTTCGATTGCCTACATTGGAACAATGTGTGAAAGACGTTCTTAGAGACCCGCCGTAATATTGCCGGAATATTGCCAAAGGCGGTGTAAAACTATACTCACTCACTGACAGCATCCCAGAGAGGTAACATCCCCGTCACTTTTTCATTGACGTTGAATTTATTTCAGAAAATAATTTCATTTCATCAAAAAGTTACATGTTCGGTACTTGTTGCTGCTTGATGGTATGAGAACAACAAATAACATGTACCCGTTCCATGCCGTTTCCTAAGGACATCAGGTTACAAAACACACGGTTCCTTTGCCAACATATGGTAACTGAAACATGTACCTGTTGAAGGGATGCCGGTGGTGTATGTACGTCTACATAGATATGTGGGGGTGGGGTAGCCAAGTGGTTTAAGTGTTCGCTAGTCACGCCTAAGACCGGGTTTGATTCCACACATGTGTGAAGCCCATTTCTGATATCTCCCGCCGTGATTTTGCTTGAATGTTGCTAAAAGCGACGTAAAACTAAACTCACTCACTCACATAGATATGTTTCAGCTAATCGTCACCTTTTTGTGAGGACATGATATGACTCCTAAACTCAATGTACATTTACGCTTCTAACTACTGGATTTATCCAAACTAGAAAATTCAGACTGATTCTTTTACATTTTCATGTTCGGAAATAATCCCCAGTTATTATCCGTATGGCTTTGACATACCACAAACACTGATGATATGACTCAAATTATGCCAAAGTTACATTACATACCAGATTAATTAAATATTTACTCTTACGGTATGTTCACCATACACATTTGCCGTTAAACAACTCTAGATGTGTGGATGTCGAACAGCCTGTTACACTGAAAAGGTACTATGGAACCCTTCTAAACCGGCCTGTACGGTTCCAAGTGAAATCGCAGTTCCCCGAACAAAGGGGAAATGACCTTTGTATATGTCGACGACCCTCAAAATTCGTGCGTAGGACAAAGTTTCCAGTTACGAGGACCGAATTATCGAGATGTCACGATATTTAGAAGGACGTAGAGAGAGTTGATATCTTTCTAATCTATCTACACTTCACAGTACAAATTCGGTCACACAGTGCTCACTTGTAAACAATTTACGAATACATTGTATGTGTATCTGGCCGCAGTGAACTAATCAAGCGTCACACACTATATCTGAAGGTGTTTCTGTGAAATTCATTGTGTTCCCGTAATAAGCTTACATGCTAAAGACTTAGAGATAACAAAACAAAAGCTAGTAATCTACAGCAGCTCTTGTAGGATTTGAAATATTTTCAAAGAACGTAATTATAAAGCAGACCATGACAACAACACGCCATACTATGACAAGAAAAGCATACCTGCAGTGAAAATTTGATAAAGCATATTTTTTAATCCATGTGCTTATTTTGTATGCTGTAACAGACCTTTCAACAATAGAACCCATATTTGTTTTTCGTTCTAATCTTGTACTAACGATTAATGATGTGAATATCTTTGAAAACAAATCCGTATTGTTTTTTCTTTTTAATTCTTTCAAGATTGTTGATTAAGTTTTTGACATTTTCTCGATGTCAACCTAAATCATAAATTGTGAAACCAATCCATATTCTTTTGATGGAGTGAAAAATTAGCAACTGTTCCTAAAATAGTTAATCCTTTTTAGCCGTTCTTTCAAAAGAAAAAACAAGCGTCGCATCTCAAAGGAAAACATCATGGATCTCATACCGATTCGTACTCCGACTGAATGTGAGCTCTGGGAGAATTCTTTGAAAAACATTAGTGCCTTAATGCATATGACGTTAAATCATTTAAAGCATCTAAGGATTAACCTCCGGAAGTGGGTCATCAAAACCCACATGATCAATATATTTCAATCAGGATTCGCCACAGATTAAATCAGTCTCGAAGCTGTGAAAAAGCCTGAAATCAATGAACTACATGATAAATCGCTGGAACGGGAGGTAACCCGCCAGAAAATGTGTCATTTCCTGAAAAGGGAATTTATTGGAGGGATAAGGATTATACAAGAAAGGGAAGTGGCAGAGTATTTATCAGAATTACAGATCAACATGGGAGATTTTCCGTCTGTCTCCATCGCCATTGGAGTGGGCTTGGGTTATATGCAGCAACTGTAGAAAAGCCGTATAGTATGGTGCCACCTTCTGTTACTTAATGCAGACAAGCATGAAGCTGTTTGCTGTGATAATACTTCTTGTTTTAGAAAGTGTCTCGCAGAAACTGGATGAAAAAAACCCAGGTAGCTAACGATGTCTGTAAAAATATCATACTCTAGAAGCATCGGCTGGCTTTGACGCAATTTGTGTCTCAACACATCGTCTCATAACACAATTTGTGTGAAATTAGAAAAGGGTACGACATTACTCGATATCAAGCCTTGATATATATCAGTTGGATAGCATGCTGTATTTGAAGGTGTCTATTATTTTATTTGTCAGTTTGATCGGTCACTACCGCATCAGTCAAAATTCTGTGGTCTGTAGATGATGATCAGGTAGCCTTGTGATTGATACAATGAACATCTCTCAAAGCAGTTGGGATGACGGTGACATGCAATATTCAAGGTCACTGAGCTCTGATCCCTTAAGTCGACAAGCATATGTTCCTTAGTAACTGGATTCGTATGCAGAACGTACTGGAGTCTATTTCGTGTTGTGCGTGGAATACGTATGCTAGTGCAATTGTGTTTGAAATATGTCATTTATCCCCTAATTGATCCAGATTAGAATATGTGTTATTGAAATCTGATCACTGTAACAGCATTTACAGAGAGCGGGCTAAGTGAATCTTCAGTTCACCTATTAATATGGCTACACTTAACATTCTTTAAGCATAGCTCCAATCATAAGTCAACTTCAAACGAAGCCCTATCCTTCATACTTCAATGTATAATTCATTGCATAAATGTATTGTTCCAAAAGTATATGTCACACACGGCACTCGAACTATTATGATGACTTCATGACGAATCTTGCATTATTCTCTGATAAAGATTCATCTGAAAAAGTCTTATCGCATCACTTCCGCAGAGGTGTAATATTCTCATTTCGTTATGTTTTGTTAATAAAAATAACTTTATGTTTCCGGCCCAGAAAGAATTTATATTACTATGATGTGTCACCTCCGCTTCTCATTGTCCTGACAGTCGATATGCCTCAACAATGTTATGAAAACATATCTTAACAATATTGGCGGCGGATTATGAAAGGAATAAGAGGCCATTTGACCATTTGATAGGATGAATGTCGTCGAATAGAATATTAGACCTGAAGGCACACTCTTCATGTTGTAATAATAGTTTTTCTTCCCTCATTCTTCATAAAGAGGTTTAAGTCATCATTTGGCTTTATTTCTTGGGTGAGAAGAGATAGAGAAGGAACGTAAGACACGTCGACATGCCAGTGGATTGAGTGATGGTTTGTAAGAATAAAGTTTCACTATCAACACGGAATAATTAATTCTTTGCCTACAGGCTGAATACCTCGCAAAAAACATTATATATCAGAAGTATTTTTTCTGTCAATACAATATGTGAATTGGGAATTCTGGTGACACTTGATGTAATAACTGATTTTCAGTAATTCAAATATTCCATTTTTATATCTGTATTCCACGATCAATGGAAACTGTTTATGTCGACAGTGTTTTTTTTCTGGCGTCGAAGTTCAATGTATATTTTCTAGAAAATGCAACCACGCTTTCATATAGTATTACTAAATATAACCTTAAAGAGTAACAACATTTACACTACGCATCAGGATGCAATACACCAATGAAAAATCTGCATCAACCTTCAAGAAGGTCGTGCCACACATACAGGTCCCACCGATCTCTAGGAGACAGCATACGTGCGGACCCAAGAATGTGATAGACGACAATCTGTTTCTATCATAGATCACAGAAGCTGCAAGGCATGAAGGTTGAGTTACACTTTGGGGTCTCAAACACTTGCAGTTATTTGTAGAGATGGTCTGTTCTGGCATCAAAAGTGGAAAAAAATAAAGTGAAAAAATTACTCAAGAACTGCGTCGCAGGGAATGTGGGTATTGTTAGCATTGCACTAGCTGTAAATATGACCACAGTGTCTCTGTGGACGGCGGAAATTCACAAGCTATTTGTGTTATTCATCCAGAGGATCCAAAGGTGTTAGGAGGAATGGCATGGGTCACCTATTTCCCGATGCAGAGTAGTCAGTGATGCCGTGTCCCTAATTTAACTGACAGATGCTTTAATATACGTAAATCCACTTGGAAACGCGAACTTCCCTCCGGACGCCATAACGAGGTACAATGCTTCTCATAATAGAATCAGATTAACCGCGAAATGAGGGTCTTCAAGCATTAATGATTATGATTCACCTTAAAGTACTTCTTGCCCGGATTACTTACATCTTGTTTGTAAAATGGTATTCTTTCTTTGTTTCAGACCGCTATGCCCTCTTTCTGGGCACAATAGGTTGTGTATTTTATTGTATCACTCGAGTTGTCTTGAAACTAGGGTCTTGCTGGAATAGAAACATATTTCCTTTTCTCTTGTGATTAAACGTTGCAAGAGCAAAGAGGTATGGCACACTTCCAGCTGATTAGTAAATTAGGAGATATTTCTGACAGGGACATATAGAATGAAGGTAAAATGTTAATTCGTAAACAAGTTTGCATAACCTAGGCAACTACACACAGCCTGTGGATGTTGTTTTCATATTTTAATAAATCATCAAGAGTAAACATAATACTTGTTAAACGGATAAAATCTGATAAAGAATAGATTTTCAGTGAAATGATGTATTTTACGCCATTTGTTTTTCTTTTGCAATGTAAGAGATGTTAAATGTTAGAACTAGTTAGACTTTGATAACATATGACCATAAGTGTGTGAATCATCGCGGGTTCAAGATTGAAAGATCTTACAAGCTAAAACAATAAACATATAATTACAGCATGTGTTCTCGTTCCACTTAAGATTACCACTTACCTTGCTTTGTGTGTTTCACGGATGCCACCATTTACAGCTACATGGTTATCATACAGTCCCAGTCGTACAATGGAATCTTATTTTTGTATTTGGGGAAAATGGGTTTGTGACATATATTTATGAATTATAGTCAACATCCTGTCT
>VKKT01002213.1:94811-108640 GCA_008038995.1 Haliotis laevigata | reverse complement strand
TCCGTTCTACGCCACCAGGGTTTCACATTGCTTAACAATATATCTGTTCTTTATGATATGACGTTACGTTATAGACGTAAACGTATCTACAGCCGCTAGTAATCCGTGAAAATTTCCATAAAACCCGAACTTCCGCATCGCCTGCTTGTCGTAAAGGTCGACAAACGGGATCAAGTGAACAGGATCGTTGAACTGACTGATGCATGCTGTCGTGTCCCCATTGCTGAAGAAGTCAATCACTGTATTGTCTGTTCCCGGCTTGATTACTTACATGTAGTTGGAAAATTGCTGTGCGTGGTGTTATACAAGGAGCATCACTCACCTCCCTCTATTAATCCCGTACCGGCTAAGGCGGGGTCCACTTAAACAAACATACGAATAAAAGAACAATGTAAATAATGCTTAACTTTCATTGTTGGGTGGTTGTCAGTAAACATTCGGTGTGTCATAAGTGCCCATAAATGAAATGCCGGAAAGTACAACATAAGTTGCTATTTACACAATCACATAAGAGGAATGTGCTAGGTATGTTCCTCTGATCCTGCCGCAGGCTCCACCGTCAATATTTAGCTGTAGAAGTAAGCTTAGAAACAACATTCATTTTGTTTTTTATGTAATCGGATGCATACATGTATACTTACGAATTGTAAATATTGTATCGAAATGGGAATATTGTACACATTGTATTAAGCTGTGCTAATTGTACACATATTCATCTTTGATTATTCTACATATTTTGTTGAACTGTGAATATTGTACATATTGCATTGAATTGTGACTTATGCACACGTTGTATTGAGTGAGTGAGTTAAGTTTTACACCGCACTCAGCGGTCTGTAAATAATCGAGTCTGGACCAGACAATCCAGTGATCAACAGCATGAGCATCGATCTACGCAATTGGTAACCGATGACATGTTCCACCAAGTCAGCGAGCCTGATCACCCGATCCCGTTAGTGGCCTCTTACGACAAGCATGGGTTACTGAAGACCAAGACTAACCCGGATCTTCATGGTCCACACGCTGAATGAATCTGCGAATAGCAGATACTTTGCACTGCGTTAAGAGTAGTATCTACACTTTATTGACCCATAGATCTTAAAGATACTGTGAATACGGTACACGTTGTATTGAACTGTGAATGCTGTAAACATTGTATTGAACTGTCAAAGCTGTAATAATTGTATTGAACTGTGAATGTTGTAAACATTGTATTGAACTGTCAATGATGTAATAATTGTATTGAACTGTCAATACTGTAATAATTGTATTGAACTGTCAATGATGTAAACATTGTATTGAACTGTCAATGCTGTAATAATTGTATTGAACCTGTCAATACTGTAATAATTGTATTGAACTGTCAATGCTGTAATAGTTGTATTGGCCTGTCAATGATGTACACATTCCTTTGAACTGTCAATACTGTAATAAAAGTATTGAACTGTCAATGCTGTAATAATTGTATTGAACTGTCAATGCTGTAATAATGGTATTGAACTGTCAATGCTGTAAACATTGTATTGAACTGTCAATACTGTAATAATTGTATTGAACTGTCAATGATGTAATAATGGTATTGAACTGTCAATGCTGTAATAATTGTATTGAACTGTCAATGCTGTAAACATTTTATTGAACTGTCAATGCTGTAAACATTGTATTTAGCTTTCAATACTGTAATAATTGTATTTAACTGTCAATGCTGTAATAATTGTATTGAACTGTCAATGATGTAAAAATTGTATTGAACTGTCAATACTGTAATAATGGTTTTGAACTGTCAATAGTGTAAACATTGATTTGAACTGTCAATACTGTAATAATTGTATTGAACTTTCAATACTGTAATAATGGTATTGAACTGTCAATACTGTAAGCATTGATTTGAACTGTCAATACTGTAATAATTGTATTGAACTGTCAATACCGTAAACATTGATTTGAACTGTCAATGCTTTAATAATTGTATTGAACTGTCAATGATGTACACATTCCTTTGAACTGTCAATACTGTAATAATTGTATTGAACTGTCAATACTGTAATGATTGTATTGAACTGTCAATACTGTAATTATTGTGTTGAACTGTCAATAATGTAAACATTGTATTGAACTGTCAATACTGTAATATTTGCATTGAACTGTCAATGATGTAAACATTGTATTGAACTGTCAATGATGTGATAATGGTATTGAACTGTCAATGCTGTAAACAGTGTATTGAGCTTTCAATACTGTAAACAGTGTATTGAGCTTTCAATACTGTAATAATTGTATTGAACTGTCAATGATGTAATAATGGTATTGAACTGTCAATGCTGTAATAATGGTATTAAACTGTCAATGCTGTACACATTTTTTTGAAGTTTGAATGCTGCAGACATTGTGTCTAACTGTGAATACTCTACACATTGTATTGCACGGTGGATAATGTAAACTTTGTATTGAACTGCGAATACTATAAACATTGTATTGATCTACGAATACTGTAAACATTGTATTGGGCTGTGAATACTGTACACATGGTTTTGAACTGTGAATACTCTACACATTGTATTGAACTATGAAGGTTAAAGACACTGTGATGAACTGTGAATATTGTACAAGTTGTATTGGACTCGAAATATCGGTAACGATTAAATGAATTGCAAATACTGCACAGGTCATACTGAACTGCTCATAACAAAAATATTGAATAAACTGTGAATATCGCACGCGTTGTATTAATCTGTTGTACGTTTATTTTATATCGCCTTAGTTGAACCCTAATACATACGGCCCCTGAATGTATGTTGCACAATACTTACTGAGAGGGCCGCCCATAATCTCCCCTGAAATCATACAATGACATGAAATACATTAAATATATTTACTTCAAAGATATATATACACCTGGTTGCCCAACATACAAATATCACCATTGAAAGATATGTAATAAAATATGTTTCTAACATTACTGTTGATCCTCGTATACATCCCATCGTTGTATTATGTATAAATGTAGTTGTATGTATAAAACATACATTATATTCATTCGGTGATACGATACGCACTGGTCATGTTTATTTTCTTAATGTTAGAATTATAAACATTTGGAAGTTTATAACTAACAAGGAATAGTGCCATAGTTACCTCCGCCCCATTGTCCCGTAACACCTGCAAGGTGAATCAGCGTTATTGGTAACATGTCAGGTGCAAAATACAGGTATAAATTACAGGTGAACATTGCAGGTACATATTACAATGCAACATAGTGGTACAAATAACCAATCTCTTCATAACACGATAGTACTTGACTTTAAGTCTTTGTGTAAGGGGTTGGACATGATGATTGTGATATAAGATCTGAAAACGTTCACAGTGATTCTTAGATATATTTGATCACACAAAAAGCCAAGTCATCTATCTGGTAAGTATGAAAAATACAAATAAGCTCAAACCTACCTTTTAATGTCAACAAAACGACTATTGGTTGAACGAGGAACCTCAGTGATACCATACTGACCATATCCACATCGGAGCGAGGAGGCCCGCCTGTGTCATCCTCCCTCGTTAATAGGACGTGACACGTGACATTTTAATTGTCACGTTGAACAAAGGGCGTCTTCCTCTTGCATAGCATGCATACACGTCACAGGGAAACAGACACCGTGAAATGCTTCAAGATAGCGCTTCAAATCATCATTTACACAATGTCACTAGTGTCTGCAGTTTGAATTATATTTCTTGGTGTACTGTTTGACCTGGTTTATCCGGACACCGCCTTTCCTTGCGAAATCGGCGAATTGACACATGTCCGCATTAGGAAACTAAGGTGATCGTATCACAATACTCGACCACAAGGAGTATGGTCCAGATTGACAGGGTCCAGATTAACGGGTGTTCACTGTACTACCATTTGTCAAATGCTTATGTACAGGTAACAAGAATATACCTGGCAAAGCTTCTCTTTATCACTTACTCCCAACTGAATGGTCAGTAATTAGACAAATTAAACAAGTCCATGCCAGTAGATGCTTTTGAAAACAGAAAATATATATAGAAATTTTATATAGAAATCAACTTTTATATAGAAATCAACTTTATTTCAAATATACATGATTGTTTTCATTTCAGCATAGCATAGAAGCGGATGACATGGGAAGGTTATATATTATAGGAGATCGACAAATTATTATTTATCGAAAGGATAACCCTATAGGGTCTCTGTGCACTGGGATGATCTCAGCCAAACACTAATCTATCCAAGAAACGCACCTTTGTGATCAAATCTGCCAACATTATATCAAGCTAAGTAAGAATGGATCTGGACCCATTGCATTAGGATCACCCATAGTATGTGTAGAAAGATGTGAATCCAATCCCATTCCCCTCCCATGACCACCACCCATTCCCTGGCCACCATCCATTATATAACCACCCCCCATCCCATGACCACCACCCATCCCTTGACCACCACCCATCCCCGGTACACCATCCATTATATAACCACCCCCCATCTCATGACCACCATCCATCCCCTGGACACCACCCATTCCCATATCAGGTCCATGGATATGATCCGTGTGCCCAAATCCTACATCCATTACGGAACCTGCACTCATTGAGTTCCTCATCCCCATATCAGGGCCGGAGTACAGACCAGTGTGTCCAAACCCCATGTCTGTTGCGGCTGTCAATGACTTCCCAAAGCTCATATCAGGACCCTTGCTGCCAAACCCGACATCAGCGGCTACACCCATGCCATCGCCAGGAAATGGTCCTTCGTTTCTGAAACCCATATCCGCTGCATGCCGAGCTTCCATTGGGTGCCCAGTAAGAGTGTCCAGACCTGCTCTGCGTCTTGTCAGCAACGTATCAGCAGTTCCTGTTCCTCTATGACCAGCAATTGAACCATGGCCATCTGAAGCATGACTAGCACCAAGTGACGAGCCCATCATAGTAGCGTCTTGTCCTAGGCCTGTATCTGCAACACCATTAAATGACCTGTCTAGCCTTGGACTCTGTAAATGACTTGCTCTCCCTAACCTCTGATCAGCAGCAAGATGAAGTTCATGTAGGTTATCCCGACCCTTTCTGTTTGATCTTAAATGAGATCCAGAGAAAACGTCGTGCGCCATGGCGTCACGTGCATGATCAACACCATGAATATTCCTGGAGTTCGGGACATCCTTTCTTACCCCTATATCGCTTGTAGCTGTCTGACTGCTCGGAACGCCGTGCTCAAGGCGGAGGTTTCCACCACGGACAGATCCCTTCTCCATGACCTTCTCGTTAGTACCTAGCGACTGTGTTATTCTGAGCCTACCCCCATACTTGTCAATCTGTGGGTCCCTAACAGGAGTATTGATGTCCGCCTTTCTTATTATTACAGGAGGTCGGAATCTACTGGCAAGCTCAGCATTTCTAAGCTTACCACCATCTACGATGGTTGTACCGCCTTTCCCACTGTCCGACAATGCAGCACCGGCATCAATTGTTTGAGCTTTGTTCACAACATCTCCAACGACATGTGAAGACGTTTGGTCTGTTAGCAAGCCAGCAGACACCGCCGACACCTCGATGGGCGGTGGATCACTCCCGACGGCATTCCTCAACGACAGTTTACCTTGCTCTGATATTCTGTTTAGATCTGTTTGGCCAACATCATGTAAGGTATTGCTCAAAGCAAATGCGTCTGTCTGGATATTAGTATTAGAAACTGGGTCTGTAGCCCGGTCTCTTCCACTGATAGTTCCCGTGCTACTGTCAAGTGTCCTATCCTTCACTGATGTGCCATCGTGTGACACTTGCTGGGACACGTGTGCTACTTGCTGGGACACGGATGATAGCCCTTGAGCTCCTGTTTCAATATTTGGTGAGGAAAGTACATCATTTGCTACCTGCGTGCTTTCCCTCATACCCGGGTTACGGACACCTGTAGTTCTATCCTGGTTTAAATGGAGATCACTTTTACTGGGGAAGATGTCGTTTTCAGTAAGAGACGTTCCCTGCGTCAGCCTATGTCTCCCAACTGTATCAAACTTGGGAACGTTTTGAGAGTCCAATGTCGATAACGTTTCTTTTTTTGTCAACACAGTATCGGACGAAACTATTCCTACAAGGCCATCAGGAGATGTCATTGAAAAGGTGTCACCATTCGTCCCAGTCTCGGCAACACCCGGTGTCTCATGGACAGAATTGACAGTGGGTCTCTTTGAAAATGTTTTTGTAGTGCCACCAACAGCCGAACTCAGAAACCTAGGCTGCCCATTAAACTGGGAGTTCATGTTTGAAGGTGACTGCATCCCCAATCGTCGCGTGACAAACTGGGATCTCTGGGCCATCCTGCTCCTTGTGAAGGATGGTGATGTGGTCTGGTGGGAGAAGCTGGACATCCGGTCAGACGAGCCGGGTGAATTCCAAGACATCCTCCGTGAATTATGACCAAATGATGAACCACTGCGCATTTGTTGATGTCTGTCTCTGCTCTGTAGGAATCTACTGGAGCCGCTCAGTGCTGCTTCTCTTCCCATATCGTGAGACTTGAAGTGAGAATTGGATCTTGCTGACATTCTCCAGTTAGGGCGTGTCATCATGTCAGAGGACTGAGACATTGATGAGCGGGGATGGTCTGAAAGGAACGATGCATCTCTGGATGTTTGTGACATCCTGTTTGACATCATACCGGGATCGCTGAAGTCTCGTCTAGCATTCTGCAAACGTACGTTGGCGAAATCCTGGCCCATTCCACCGTGTTGGTGAGACATTCCTGGAGACATTTTGCTGTGAGTCATCTCGTTTGCAGATAGGTCTCTATTAAATGTAAATCCAGCGTGGTCTGATGCTAACTGTGATTGACGACTAAAAGCCTGCTGTTGTGTTCCGGACTGAGAAAGCATACTTTGTGTTTGACCAACGGCATCTCCAGTTTGGTCAGTCATGCCACCTAAGGCCTGTACCGCATTAGTACCAATACCAGAACTTGAAAGTGCTTGACTGCTGACCAGGGAAGATTTCAGAGTACCACCCGCTGCTAAGTTTTGTGAGGATTGAACTTGTCCTTCAGCTGGCCTGTTCGGAGATGCTACCAGATCTGCTACTGCCGTATTTCTAGATGAGAAGGATGCAGCGCCTTGAGATAATGAATTCGTACCTCTCTCCAGCACTGACTGAGCAGAACCTGTGAATCTACTTGAAAGTCCACCTGATTGATCGGTATTAGAAAAACCCGTTTGTTGTCCAAAGGAGCCTCTAGGTTGAGTGTCAGTAACAGACGGGTTCAGCTGACGGGAGGAATGCTCTGTAAATGTGTTAGGATTAGTAGGATCGTTCCGGCTGAGTGGATGATCTTGAAATCCATTCCCCATGCCCACCTGTGATCGTAGTTGTGTCGGCCCCATTCTCCGCCTCTCGTGCAGCGCCATCTGGTGGGGTAGATGACGTCCCTGTAGCCTGTCTCGCAAGAACGTCGAACGAGCACCGACATCTACAGGATAAGGATCAGGTCCCATTCCTCCTTGCCTTGGATAAGAGTTGCTTGGCCCATGGCCGCCAAGACCTTGATCGAATGCTCCAGGACCATTAAAACCAGGGTCGAAAGGTCCTGATCCTCCCATAGATGGATCATAGGGTCCAGAACCTGTCATCGCTGGATCATACGTTCCAGCTCCCAGTCCAGAGCTTCGATCATACGGACCCATACTTGGATCATAAGGTCCAGCACCTGCCATACTTGGATCATACGGACCGGGTCCTCCCATACTTGGATCATATGGACCGGATGCTCCCATACTTGGATCATATGGACCGGATGCTACCATACCTGGATCATACGGGCCGGGTCCTCCCATACTTGGATCATATGGACCAGATGATCCCATACTTGGATCATATGGACCGGATGCTCCCAAACCTGGATCATATGGACCGGATGTTCCCATACTTGGATCATAAGGACCAG
Source organism: Haliotis laevigata (assembly GCA_008038995.1). Classification (NCBI taxonomy): domain Eukaryota; kingdom Metazoa; phylum Mollusca; class Gastropoda; order Lepetellida; family Haliotidae; genus Haliotis; species Haliotis laevigata. The sequence goes on along the minus strand of VKKT01002213.1, from coordinate 100,695 downwards.
CACCCCTGATTGGACCATTTGGCCCTGGGCCCATTCCGCCAATGCCGCCCATCCCTGGATCGTAAGGTCCTCTGCTCCTTACTAGATCATAAGGACCCGGTCCAGCCATATTATTGACATAGGGGTCTGCTGCTCCCATTGCTGGGTAGGCACCGGATGCTGACATTGGGTCCAAGGGCAGAGCAGTCATTGGTTCCCTGAGAGCTGGCGTCAGTGACGGTGGGGCCATGCCTGGCGGTGGCTGTGCCCACGTGCCCGTAGTAGCATCTACAAACAAAACGACAGGCTTACAACATGGGTGTCTTGTCCGTGGGTGTGTGTTTTTCTAACCTTTCAAAGAAACCCTAACATTGTTTGCTATTACTTGTATATTTGCTATTGGTAGTATAAAAACTGCCATTCTGCCAGATAAAGTACGTGAGTTAGAAGTTTACGTCACATCGGCATTATTGCAGCCACATAGCGACTCAGATAAAGAATAGGGGATTAACTAATCATATTGATCAGCTGTTGGTTGACAAAATGTGACGTTATATTGTATGATGGTTCAAACATGGAGTAGAGTGTGTGAGCGAGAAAGGTTTTACGCTGCTTTTAGAAATATTCCATCAATATCACAGCATGGGACACCAGAAGTGGGCTTCACACAATGTGACGTTCACACACCTGTCAACAAAGCCATGTTCTAAATCGTTGTATGTTGGTTTGGTTGGTTGGTTGGTTGTACTTTAACGTCGCATTCAGCAATATTTCCAGCTATATGGCGGCGGTCTGTAAATGATCGAGTCTGGACCAGACAATCCAGTGATCAACAGCATGACCACATATCTACGCCTGGGATACGATGACATGTGTCAATTAGTCAGCGAGCCTGACCACCCGATCCTGTTAGTTGCCTCTTACGACAAGCATGGATTGCTAAAGATCAATTCTAACCCGGGTCATCACGGTCGATAAGTCGTATGTAACATTCGCGTGTAAGAATTGTTTGCGTATTAATACGTACCAAAGCAGGGTATCCGGCAGCCGGCTGTTGAGAAAAAGACAATATGTGTAACACAAGAACTGTACATGCACTCCTAGTCGAGTCAGAATCATGTGAATACATATTAACTCACTAATGACAACTCGGAAGTAAAATACGATTCATTGTGTTTAAATACCTTGTGGTGAAGACCAAGCAACAACGTGATGTTGGAATTCTTGTGGAGGGACTGGTGTGTCGGTGTACGTGCGTGTGTGCGATTGTGTGATACGTTTGTGTTTGTGTGTGCGGTATTCATGTTCGTGTGCGATACCTGCATGGTTTTATTGATGCATTCCTTATACAAATGGACGGTAAATACGGGAAATGCCATTTTGTCCCAGGTTTACACTCAGAAAAAAATATGTTAGCTAGACACGATGCCAATACTGAGAAATATGTCTTGTCACAAACACACAATCATTTCACTTCGAGATAACTGTTGTATATGAGATGTCCCCTTCCTCTGTACTTGCAGATAAAGATGCCAACATCTTCAGCATAACGTTTAAGGATATAGTTTGATATCTTGCCTATACGAGTTATAAGTTTTGTATTTCGAGTATGGGTAGTTACATATGAATTGCATGTAGGAGTGAGTGAGTATTGTTTTACGCCGCTTTCAGCAATATTCCAGCACTGTCACGGTGGGGGAAACCACCAATGGGCTTCACACATGTACCCATGTTAGAAATCGAACCCGGGTCTTCGGCGTGACGAGCGAACGCTGTAACCACCGGGCTACCCAACTATCAACCCATGTAAGGGCGGTGTTTAACGTATTGCTTGTGAGGGTATTTATGACGTCACTGACTGTGACGACTCTATTCAATGTAGCGGCCTCTTTTGATCAGCGGGGCTGTGGGTAGCCTAGTGGTTAAAGCTTTGGCTCGTCACGCCGAACATCCGGGTTCGACTCTCCACATTGGTACAATGTGTGAAGCCCATTTCTGGTGTCCACCGCCGTGATGTTGCTGGAATATTGCTGAAAGCGGCGTAAAACCAAACTCAGTCAGTCAGTCTTGTGATCAGCAGTGCAATAGAATCTCCTCAACAGCAGGTCCCATGGAACTGGTATTATGCAAATTTTAGGAAATCTGTTCCAGCGAATATGACGTCACTTACCATCCGCGACTTTGTCCGCAACTGCAGTAGCTGAAATGGCAGCACAAGGTAGTTACAGCATTAGCAACAATATAAACCCAAGGAATATAAGCCTGGGAATCAAACATATATAACATTCACTGAAGGGTACAGTTTCTTTCGCCCCTCAGTATATTTACGCTCCTTCGTGGATGACTTTACAACACACTGTTCTGTACATGTTTAGCTACAAATGCTTGAATATATGTATTTATACATCAGCGGATATAAATAAATATATGTATGATTATTTACCTAGGTCGGCATTCATGACCTTCACCTTTCCAGCCTTCTTCTTGGCATCTCGTATAACACCTGTAGAAGAAGAGAAACACGCCCTTAGTGCAGTTGAATAACACATTCATACCCAGAGTTGCACAAACGTTCACACCTGTAGGTTATCAAGGTTTGTGCAGGTAAGTTGGGCGCAATCCTCTTAGGCTCCGAGGTGCTATGAGCAATGTTGTAGATCGTAGGTGTGCCAATCGTCTAGATCGTTCTGCCTCATCTGACAAAATGAATGTTTCTTGGTGTGACTGCACCGTCATCGGATCCTCCTTCATCATGCCTCACCTCACCTCACCTCACCTCACCACATCAAACCTCACCTCACAGGTGAACGGTTTCACTGGAAACACAAACTTACCATCTTGTTGACAACATAACTGACAAAATTGAAACCAAGCCTGATAATTGGTTTGGAATCCCCATGGAAACAGATTGTACTTACATGCAATGTTGCCCCCACCGGTTGAAGGAACTGAAATATACAGAACAGATTGAAGCCCTGTTTCAGACAAAACAAGAAACTACTGAACATAAATCTTCACCAACGATTATCAGAACAGAAGTGTACTGTACTCTTCCGATTTCGTACTGATTCACTAGCTTTAACCGATTCAAAGCTGGTTTGTATTGAATTAATACATACTGAATCACGCACTTGTTGACTGGTGTACAACAAAGAAAGTTCGGTACAATTTCTTCTTGTAATGAATATCATGTTAAGATATTTATTGAACCTACTTCAATGTGGCCTTAATCTAATATTGAATATTTCATGTCCTTCTGTAAATAATCGTAAATTATTTGATGTATTTGATATAGAACATACTAATACATATGGGAAGGTATGAAATGACACCTACTACATCATACGTTTTCATTACACCATACGTAAACTGAGATAAGCACAACCAAAACATTACATCTTGATTAGCGTGATCAGTAGAATTCGAGACAGGTACATGTCCGTATTCAGCATCATGGGTAACTTAGACTTTGATAACAACAATCGTAAACAGGATCGCGCTTGTATGTCACAGGAATTTTGTACTCAGAGTTGTGTTTCCAGGTGACCATGGTTATGGTATCAGATTCGCCATGAACATGAACCGTGGTTTGTTCTCGTGGGTTTAATCACAGTGGGCGTCTACGACAAGCATTACTTCGGGCAATATTACTGGCAATGACGAAATACCATAACTACTGCTGAAAGTGGGGAGGTGTGTGTGTGTGTGTGTGTGTGTGTGTGTGTGTGTGAGAGAGAGAGAGAGAGAGAGAGAGAGAGATAGTGTCACTCTCATTCACTCACTCTGAGAAGCATAAATATAACCTAACAATTTGCGATACAATCTTTCAGAACAAAAACACTCTGTATGAGAAGTTAAACTCAACATCTTCGAACCTGCATGTCACTTTAAAAGACTCAATTTCGATCTCCTGCACAATAAGTAATTCCGTATAAACTTAGTTGTTTGTTGGTCATGTGTTTCCAGATAAATCAGAACATAATTATAGTTACATTTACACCTAAGAACAGGCTAGGGAGTGATATATATCAGAGCATTGCGTGAGTATGTCAATATCAGCGGCCAAGAAGAAAAGCACTTACTTTCTCCACCCCCTGAAAAAGCAATAGATCACAAGATTAAGTGTTTTTCCAAAGTTATGTTATGAAACACAAGTAATACCGTTATCGTTTACAGTCTTATGGTCTGACAATGAAGAACTAGCGGCGATCACCCCCAGTTTTCATGGCTTATATCTGCAGAATAATATGACTTCCGTCGTTTTGGAGCAATGTAGCTGTGATTGTAGTTAATTATATATTTTAATAAGAAAGTATATAAATGGCAAATTCCTCTTTATTGTATAACATGACGTTTCTGGGCTACTTCTTACCCTTTCTTCAGGTAAGAAATGTTCGACAGAATCCGTGTTATACAGAAGGAACATCTAAAGCTATGAAGGAAACCTTTATAGGGAAACAACAAACTACTGACCGTTCAGGTAGCTGGTTATGGCCATCTGTATTTTGTCAGCTGAAACAAAGCAAACACCACAAAAGATATTTCAAGTCCATTGTATGCTTAAAGGCACAAAGTCGCACATTTCCGTAAAGAGCGCTCAAAGTGACATAATCCTTTGGGGTTCGCTTGAAATAATGTTCGCTGGTAGAGGGCGCGAGAGTCGATGTAATGCAACGTTGCATTAATTCTTCCGAACTTTGAGGGAAATAATTATGTATTGATAGAGAAAATGTTGTTTGACATCCGCCTTTAATGACAAGCTGAAAAAGTCAGGTCACAAATCAGTCAGCGAGGACAGTCCTTGGATGGGTAACCATGTTTTGCAACTTGACTCCTGAGAGTTTTAAAAACTTCAGTCCTGTCCCACAACGAAGCACATGTGATGCATGTGGTCTCACCTTCGGCAAATAAGTTTGTTCAAAATTGCCTCTGTTCACCCAGCAGAAAATGGGTACCCGGCTGGATAAAGTCATGTGACTATAACCTTCTAGCGCCTAACAGTGCAGCTTGGGTTATCCGGGGTAATAATGTGCTGTGCCTTGGTTGTTAGCGCTATGAGCATACCTAGTGTGGAGTTTGGCGCTATATGATTGGACACATTATTATTTATTAAATACATCGCTTAAAGTCTTCAATAACACATGTTAGTATAAGGGCATCAAGATGCAGACATGATGATTAATATGAATACTTGTCTTCAGCGACCCGTGAAGATCCGGGTTACATTTGGTCTTCAGTAACCCATGCTTGCCGTAAGAGGCGACTAACAGGATCGGGTGGTCAGGCTCACTGACTGGGTTGACACATGTCATCGTATCCCANNNNCGTAGATCGATGTTCATGATGTTGATCACTGGTATGTCTGGTCCAGACTTGATTATTTACAAACCGCCGCCATATAGCTGGAATATAGCTGAGGCGCTATTAAACAACAAACATACCAACAGGGCCAAATATCTGTAATAAATATAAATCGTTTAGGGTCTTAATGACAATGAGTTCTGCCCATCTATTTGCTTCACCTTTGTCCATTTTCCGGATTTCATTTATAGAAATAAAAACACAACTATAGCAAATTTCTACAGACTACAGTTGTTTTTGTTATTTCTAATTATTAATCATACTTCTACTGTCTTGTCCAGTTGTACTATCAGCTCTGGTTACACAAACCTGTAGGCTCAGTACGCCTGTACTTACCCATCTGTTCTTTGGGACTTGCATTTGCTGTAATATAAATATGTCATTTATTTCCTTGTAAGAATACATGACAAATAACTCAAAGGAATAATTGATTATTTTATTCAGTTAATACTTCATTGAACAAAAAAGTTACTGTCAAACTATAATAATCTTTATTTGCACTGAGAAGGCCACAGGCCTATAGTACATAAAGTTATGTTACATT
>VKKT01002213.1:36611-50794 GCA_008038995.1 Haliotis laevigata | reverse complement strand
TGAGCGAAATATTCTCAAGCACGACGTTAAACCCAATTTCACCTCACCTCACCTCATATATTCTAGCACACCTGTCAGATACCTAGCACATCAAGCCGACAAGTACTTTAGGAAGGACTGGATGTACATGATTTAAAAAAAATAATTTTTTTTTATATAACCTCACTTGTTCGACACAACTGCTACAACGGTGCTGACAACGGTAACACACCGAATGGTGTAATGTTATTAACAAATATGTAACTATAGAACAAGATATGTCACTGAGACTGCAATGGCGGTAGGTAGGTGGCGCTACTTACAGGCCCATGGACCCGAGCCGAACATCTGCTTGTACTCCATCGGGTTGCTTCTGTTTCGGAACCCGGTCACCACAGATGCATCTGTAACATACACACACCAGCTTGTTTCAAAATGTATCACAGTGGGATATTGATTACAAAATAGTTACCTTTCATTTGTTTTCTAGGTGAATGTCTGGTCAGGTTCGCTGACTTGGTTGACACATGTCATCGTACCCCAATCACAGGATTGTCTGGTCCAGACTATTTACATACCGCCACCATATAGCTGGAATATTGCTAACTGCGGCGTTAAGCGACAAAAAACAAACACAGCACTTCTTTAGTTGCCTTTAGCAGCAGGCAGGTACGGATTGGAGAGGACTGATGAATGAATGCTGTGTTACGCCACTCTCTACACTCACTCACTGAATCACTGAATTCTATAGAAAATGAACAATTCTGTCAATTCCTGACATTAAGTGCTGATATATTCCGTACTTACTTGGGAATCTGTTTTTGATGATCGTGTCCAATGCATCAGCTGAAACAGATAAGAGACAATCAGCCGTTGTCCCAACATTGTTTCACATTGTCATCCCGGAACATTGTACAGGAGGAGGTAAACTCCAAACACTCTGTGTGGTGAGTTCGAAATACTATTACTACACTTCGGATAGTTACTTCAATATTCGAAACGTATCATGAACTGCTATAGATGGTATACTCTTTCATAAAGATTTAACCAATAATCTCAAATGTTGTCAAAATGTTACTAGACACCAAGACCACTGCAAGCTTGAGTTCCGAACTCCAGCTGTTATTATACTCGTGTTAAACAGCCATCCAATCAACAATTCTGGTTTGTTTTTAACCGAACATGGATGTATTCCTTCTTTTACAAGGTAATGATTCACAACACGTTCCATGTCTAAAACCCAGGCTGTGCGTTAGACCCGTGGTCAAAACGCTCTCTTTCGGCTTGTTCAAATTGGGCTCGATTCCCCACAGTTCCGTGTTCACGTGGTCACATTGTTGGAATAATGCCAAAAAATCGGCATAAATCCATACTCATTCACTCACTCACTAACTCTACAAACGAATGAAGTATTATACATACACTGGGCTCCGGTCCCCTTTAATGCTGAAAACACAAACACGATCAAGTTAATGACGCTGTACTGAATCTAAACACTTGCATAACGTTTCTGCATTAAGAATATTTTACCTCTTTTAAAAATGTACTTGTGAGCGTGATATTTAGCTGAGACAATCGATACAACATGAGCATTTGTATATTATTCCAATTTTCATCCGCGGAGCAACATTCCACTGTTACGTCATATAGTGAGTTACGTCACACAAAGAAGTAGTGACGTCAACTTATGTACTCACTCAAGGCAGCGCAGATGTCTGAAACAAAGGAATTTTTATATCACGTTTAATCTTGTATTATAATTATCATCATTATCATCATCACCATCCTCATTATTTTTATTAATGTTGTATTTTAAGTCATGAAAGTTTGAAATTGGACGGTACATACTTTCTTGCTGTCTTGCCATTGTAAGTACGTTACGGGGTTGTTTCGTTTTATAATTTAATATTTGAATCTGTTTTCTAAATTAAAACACTTACCGTGTATGCTCATGCCCATGAACTGGGTGACCACAGCTGCAAACCGGAAGTAAACAAGTTAGAACATAGTGGCAATGAGTGAATGAGAATGTCGTCCCCTCTGTCAAGGATCAGTAAATATTGTGGGTAATTTTTCATTGATCTATCCCCGTTGATTTTAATCGAGTAGGTTTTTTCAGTAAATTTATCAATCGTTGTCTTTACTTACAAGCAACGAAACAAACTCTGATCTTGTACACAGTATATGTAATTTAAAGCTATTGAAATATTATCGTCGGAATTGACATTGAACGGTCAGAATTCGGTGACTTTCATGACGAGATCTCAAAGGACAAAAGGATGCAGACATATTCAATAATTAGTTCAAGATTCAGGTCGTCCAACATTCCACCCCCGCTGCTGTTGCTGCACAAAATGCCAATGACTACGCGGAGGCGATGTCAGTTCTGTTATAGGGCACTCCTGGACAACACCCAGCCAAGTCACCAGACCTGAGCCAATCGTTTTAAAGTAAGTACCCGTGACAGATGATTAATTAATTTGATGCCGTAACGTTGATGGAAATGTGTATTAAATTCCGTGTGCTTACCTGGAATCTTCGGGACGAGAGCACCTGCCGCGGGGCCGGGGACTGGGGGGTTCGGACCTGCAGGTAAACATGTACTTCTGAATGAAGCAGAAACAGAAGGGGGGGGGGATTCCTGGGGGGAGGGGAATCTGGAATCTGTGTAATAATTATGCGCCGTCAAGTTCCGGGACATATACAGAAAAATTAATAATGGATTAATCTGTATCACAGATGTGAAGTGAAACTAATTGTCAAACTGCAGCTGGAAGTTGGTTTGTATGTTGCTGGTGAACCGGCAGTTGGATCAAAAACAGAACATTCTACAATCACAAAATACGGAAAAGACGCCAAAAATTTCTGATTTCTGAGATCCTTGCCTTCATGCTCACAGAAACGCTCACAGGCTCGCAGAAACACTGTGGAGTGTTACACATGGTGAGTAATTATACCACTTGTCCTGGATAAAACATGATGAGGTGTTTCTGAGTCTTTGATGCCAAGGGGCGGTGGGGTAGCCTCGTAGTTAAAGCGTTCGCTCGTCACACTGAAGACCCGGGTTCGAATCCCCACATAGGTACAATGTGTGAAGCCCGTTCCTGGTGTCCCACGCCGTGACTTTGCTGGAATATTGCTAAAAGCGGCGTAAAACTAAACTCACTCACTTAGTCGAAGCGTTAGAGTCCACGGTTATTACAGAGATAGCGAGGACGCGTTCTTGTGAGCAGAGGCCAGGACTAAAACAAGCCACGGTTCTGTGATTGGGCAAAGGAGAAGCCGCCACACGTCATTACAAACAATAAACAGCCATTTATCCCTAAAACGTCTGTATGCTGTTTCCAGTGCCGATCAAAGACCTACAACAAGACCTACAGCAACACCTACAACAAGACCTACAACAAGAGCGGCTACTGCTGTCACTGAAATACGAAACTGTTTTCATATCAAACAAACAAGCAATAGTCCTTCAAAGGTCATTCAAGGATGAGTCACGTCATACGGATGCCATCTTTCCGTTTTGGACGATAACGTTGATAACGTTGGCATGTTTTGGTCAAGTATAAAGTTCAAGAGAAAACGTCCTTTTGGCCGATAGTTTAGTATTGAAGCTGTTCTAAGACATCACTTACCAGCTGCTGCGACCACAGCTGCTTTGGGGCTGGCAGGGACTGTGTAGATAGCATTGTAGACCATGGTAAGCTTGTGATATAGCGACACATACACGTCACATAGCCTCTTACATGGAATTTACCGTTATAAACCCTACAGTAAACAGCTACCTAGGATGCTTATGTGTCTTTAGGCGTTACCAGTTCAGTCTTTTTTACAATAACAATATTCTTTACAAACTGGTTAATATATAACTTTTCTAAAACAACTGTAAATAATTGTCCCTGTATAATCGTAGCTCTGTGGCTGAAATAGTGTCTGTAATATTTAGCTCATTAATTCATCATTAATGCATCATTCAACTGACACGCCGAGAAGTAGCTGGGCTACTGCTGAATGCGGCGAAAACCCAAATCACTCACTCACTCATTGTCTCGCAAAGATAACACGGGAAATACACAATGCCAGCACACAATTTGAGCGACACACCTTCCCGACACCAACAGAAGCTGGACATACGCAGTGGGTATCAATTATAGATAACAAAAACACGTTATATGCTTTCTCACTGTCAGCTAAGAATTCAATTTTTGACAGATTTGAGATCTTTACCTTTTTGTTCCTTGAGCGTGTATAAAGCAAATGTGTATAGTGTACTATAGACCTGAGGTCATTGAGTATCGGGACAAAGATTGATTGACAGATGTAAGAGTATCTAACTGTGTAGCTACGTCAGGGATTAGACCAGCTACTAACAACCACGAACATGTGCCTTAATTTCATGATGGGGTGGGTGCTCCCTGGTTCAATGCCCGAATACACCATATGCAGCGCCAATTTTTGTATTGATGGAATATTGTAAATACGGCGTAAAACTCTGCTCATTCCCTAAATAGCATGATCACATCGCGAGCAAAAATTTGACATGACGTCACTATGCACACGCAGCCACATTGAGAAGGCAATCACAAGAATGTTGTATATATATATATATATAATGCCTTAAAGCAGTGGAATATACAGCTCAAGCATGCACGCACATATACAGATGGTTCAAAGCAGTGAATCTGTTCGACGTAATCTGAACGCTTGCAGATACGTGTTAAAGATCTGACGCCACAAGTTATTTGACTTTGTCCAGCTACCTAAATACCAGGCTACATTACAAGCAGATTAACGTAACTGAGTTTGTTAACAGTTGCCATGGATACAGCGCATGCTAGCAATACAAAGTTTACCTTGAGGAGGGCTGGGCAACATCGGTGCTTGAGATGTTAGAGTAGAAATATGAGATAACATCGTTGTGGGAGTAATAAACATACAACTAGCATTCCTGAAAACGTTTTTCTACGATATACTGTTCATAGTTCGTAGTTCGCATTGTATGCAAGTTCATGGATCCTTAAGTAGAGAACGAGCCCTTGTTACCTATAAATCTCAGATCTAGGTCGTTGCATCCATTATAACATTCTGAAGAACTGTGCTATTGCTTTCTACATTTTGGAATAAGAAGTGATTCGTTGTAGCCGTCAGTTATTTAAAACCGATAGATATTGGTAACAGGGGATTATTGTTGATATCCAATCATCCAATATGTATATTTGTGTTCTGTGTTCGAATGTTCTTGATACCAATTCAGTCTAATTTACTGTACGTAGTGTTACCCTGACTGGCTGGACATTGCATTTCAGTCTCATCGACCAAGGTAGGGTATGTACGGTGTGGATACAGCTACAGCTTTGGTCTGGGAATACAGTCCTTTATTTAGTAGCATTTAGTCGGTATGATCAGGAGGAACCAGTTACATGGATTGATAACTTCTTAATGTAATGGATGCAACGTTTCGGTGTAGACGCTACCATTTGCGAGCGATGACTTGCTTGATAGCGGTGTTAGCTTCTACCCCAAAACGGCGCATCCATTGCAATAAAGACGTTGTCAACCCATATAACAGCTTCCTCTACACAGACCTTCACTGCCATTTCCCTACAACTTTTATGTTACCCTGAGCCTGTAACATACCTTGCCTGTTCGGTTGTTGTTGTTGTTGCTGCTGCTGTTGCTGCTGCTGTTGTTGTTGTTGTTGTTGTTGTTGTTGTTGTTGTTGCCGTTGTTGTTGTTGATAATGTTGGTGTTGATGGTGAGGTGGTTGAAAGCCTAGCAGTAAGGATAAACATACTGAACAAAACAGTTTAGGATCAGTAAAATTTAGGTCATTTCTTTCGTCTTGAAAACTGAGCGCAAAAAGACCCTTGATCCGTAACTTATTCTGTTCAGTATATATTATCAAACTAAGTGACCTACATCTTAACATGTTAATGTGTCACATCTCTGTCGATACATAGCCACACTCTATAAACGTTTGTTCAGCTACACTGTCATTTACAGTAGCCTAGCAACCGCATAAAGAGTTATTTCCCTTAGCTTCCAGGATGCGTTGGTTGTGTGAAACCAATCTTTAACGATGTACATGATGATGTACAAAGGAAACTAATAGGAAATATATGTAATAAATGATTGCTATACTATAACTGGAAACGGTGTAAAATGTAATGAATAATTTATATACTAAAATGGAAATCGTGTAAAATGGAATGAATGATTGTTATACTAAAAACGGAAATCGTGTAAAATGTAATAAATGATTGTTATACTAAAAATGGAAATCGTGTAAAATGTAATGAATGATTGTTATACTAAAAACGGAAATCGTGTAAAATGTAATGAATGATTGTTATACTAAAAATGGAAATCGTGTAAAAATGTAAAGAATGATTGTTATGCTAAAAACGGAAATCGTGTAAAATGTAATGAATGATTGTTATACTAAAATGGAAATCGTGTAAAATGTAACGAATGGCTGATATACTAAAATGGAAACTACACGACCAACGGGTAGAGTACGCTGACTTACCCTGTCTGTTAGATGGCTGATGCTGCTGAGGGTGTTGGAAACCTATATGTAAGTTGCAAAGGGTAAAAAGCATGTCCACTCTGGTGAGATGATCCATTTATGCTTCATCAAAGACACCATTTAACGGATACTGAGTAATTGAATAACGGTTATTGATAATGTTATTATTGTACGTGACGTTAGACCGGACTGTTTTTAGAAGCTCGCTACACCAAAGGGCTTTGGAATCAGAATAAGAAATTCAATTTTATGTGCCCTGAATAATATAAGACATGCCTTCAAATATGTATTGAGTTAGATACACGTGCAAATATACAGAAAAATAAACTAGAATGATCGGGTAACAAAAATATGACGAATAAGCAGCCAGTATACAAACTTACCACTGAATCGATTTGATGGTTGTGGAAAACCTATGTTGAAAATAATCACATGTTAGACCCCAAAGAAACATTGTCATGGCAAAATACCAGTCTTAAAGAATGCAAACATGCGCATGAAACTAAAACTGCTATTTCGAAATTTAATATTTTAAAGCACAAAACAAGGGATTATTATGTAATACCTAGAAACTGAGCGTTATATAGAAGCTTGTTACAATGCCATTTGCCATTTTTATCACTTTCAACACTAAGCCCTCTGCTCTAAGGAGCTGCGTTTAACATGGCGGGGTTGTGTTCCCTGACTGTTCAAGAGAATACTATGTACGGCGAGGGACATTGTGGAGTGACAAGCCGTGATATAAATGAAATATTGTCCGCAGCGGGAAAATACCCAAACTCGACGTCTTCTATTGGTGGGATCAGACAGAGTGTATGGCTAAGTGAAGCATACTACCTAAGCAGGTATATTGGGGCTATGCCAGCAGGGGAGAGGAACTATGGGCTAATTACTGTTTAATGCTGAACCACAACCCTGGGTACACTGGACATATGTGTTCTAAGCTAGTCAGCGAATAATATTCTAATAATCTATGGTATAATATAGATAATAAAATATGACATTATATCAGTGATAATCTAAATATCTAGTATATTCTACAATATAAATGATGATGCTATACATGACCAATATTAATACTAATCTAAAATATATGGTCAATGTGAATAAAAAAAAATTATGTGTCACAAAAACACATATGCCCTTATTATTCTGTGGCTGCAAATTTAATCCTTGGTCACTCTTGACGAATTTCAGCTGAGTTACTTCCCTTAGTTCTGTGAGGATGTGCCAAAAGGATTTACATCGCTGACTCGAATATGGCCCCTAGTGTAAGGCGGTCTTTCCATGTTGATTTCTGTTTCATACCACACCTGGCGTCATCTTACATGTTCAGTCACCCATTCATTATTTTCACTGCTCTGTTGGTTTTGAGACGAGACCCAAATGAAGCTGTTTCGCTGGATAATCGATTCTGGCTACTCTCCGGCGTTGACATCTACATATTTTCACCACCGCCACAAGCGACGATGGTGTAGTTCGTCATGCCGAAGACCCGGGTTCGATTCCCCACATGAGTACAACTGTGAAGCCTATTTCTAGTACCCCCCGCCGTGATATTGTTGGAATATTGCTGAAAGCGGCGTACTCACTCACTCACTCAAGCAACCAAGCAGATATATCATGATATTGTGTTCAAAGCAGTACTACACCTATATACACGGGAGTATGCAAGCAACCAAGCAGATATATCATGATATTGTGTTCAAAGCAGTACTACACCTACATACACGGGAGTATGACGCTATGTCTCGTTGCTCAAGCTTACTGGCTATAGGCGTGTTTAACTTACGATGCATATTCCACGGTGAGGGTTCCTGAAATACTGTACAATTGTACAATGAAAATGTACAATTCCTGTAGCAAAAGCCTGCTCTATCCACACCTTACCACAGACACATCAGCCGATGACGATTGTATGTTTACATACAATACTTTGACAGCCAAATCCTTTAACCATTAACGCATCAGATAAACATTCCTGAAACTACCACGGTGTTCCTTGTCTTAGATTCAGATAGATGAGCAATGGTTACACCACTATACGGACAATATAGTCCTTGTTCCTCTCTGTACGATGCTATAATGCCAATACTACTTATCATACCATACGGCTACCACACCCAGCATTACATCGCCATGACACAGATTAATACAATTGTAAAACACCGAATATTCCAGCATGAACATACAAATAATACAACAATAATTCTATTTTTGTGAACATTATACATAACGTGTTGACACGCTATCAGCTGTTCCACGCCAGTTTACCTAAAAAGTCGGTATCCATTCTTTCTGATGAACTAATCGAACCCTTCACTTAGCCCAATGGTCTTCTGTAACCCATGCTTGTCGTAAGAGGCGACTAATAGGATCGGGTCGTCAGGCTCGCTGACTTGGTTGATACATCGTGTTGCGAAGATTGATGTTCATGCTGTTGATCACTCGATTGTCTGGTCCTAACTCGATTATTTACAGACCGCCGCCATATGGCTCGGATACTGCTAAGTGCGGCGTAAAATTAAACTCACTCACTAAACACACAAGACAGCACTGACATAATTAGCCCCAAACACGAAAGTCGAAGCAGATCTATATATTTAAACGTCACCAACCTTGATTCGGTTTGAAAGCGTCTGTCATTGGATTTCCTGAAGAAACAGATTATAACACGTGACTGTGATGTCTGGTGTAACCATGGTGATGAGTGACATCCACAAAGTGAAGATTGTGTCTTTTGCTATGAATTTATAATTAGTTATATTGATATATGATAAGCAACGACGTATGTACCATTCTTACAACGTCTCGTAGTGCCAACGATTTGACTTGACGGTTTGTTCTACGAGGTGAGACCTAGAGAATATTAAACATGTCCCGTGTAATACCACATTTAGGAAACGAGTGAATTGTTTGGTATCTAACAAGCGAAAGCAAGTTAGATAGCAATACCATTCACGTGTTTCATAAATATGGTATTACACGGAACATAATTTAGTATTTTATTTATTATTCATCCAACATTAGCAAAACAATATCTCAGAATTCAACTTACAGAACAAGCGCATTACGCCGTCAAAATAGGGGTCACGTGTATGAATACATTTCATTTATGACTGTCAACATTAGTCTATGGGGTTTTTAATATACAAGGGTGTGTGAAAGGGACCAAATGATTTCAACCAACACAGTATTTTCTTTATATAAACGCTATTACATGCAACCGAGCAAATTTCAGTTGAAACCTCTTTGCTAAGAATTCAACTTGTGCAATGACACCCGACATTCTGTTTTGATCACGTTACTTGGACACGTGACCATGGGATTGAACATAGCAAAAAGTACTAGAATCTGTACTTTACTTAGAAAGTTTAATCCCAAATATAGCATGTGTTACAGTGTAATCCCAAATATAGCATGTGTTACAGTGTAATCCCAAATATAGCATGTGTTACAGTGTAATCCCAAATATAGCATGTGTTACAGTGTAATCCCAAATATAGCATGTGTCACAGCGTAATCCCAAATTTAGCATGTGTTACAGTGTAATCCCAAATATAGCATGTGTTACAGTGTAATCCCAAATATAGCATGTGTTACAGTGTAATCCCAAATATAGCATGTGTTACAGTGTAATCCCAAATATAGCATGTGTTACAGTGTAATCCCAAATATAGCATGTGTTACAGTGTAATCCCAAATATAGCATGTGTTACGGGGTATAATGACGTATATACTTACCAGGGGCAAGAATGCGGAAGTTGTTAGGCCCTATGGAAAACACAACAAAAGCTATACTCATGTGAAAAATGGCGAACATTTCTATATCAAATTGTTAATACATGCTAGCACAGTGGCTGGTGCCTTTACCAGAGATGCATTGTGGTAATGGAAATAGCTTTGTTGATTTACACTCGTCTTGCACCATTGGAGGTGTCATCATTGCACCAATGGAGGTGTCATCATTGCACCAATGGATGTGTCAACGTAACAACTGATGCATTGTCTAAATCCCTTCCTCCATAAATGTAAATACATATTTGAATCAGTTGATATTAAAAACAAGTCAATAATAACTTCACAGGCCGCTAGGTAAACATTACGACTTCATAAGACAACAGAAAACAAGTAGCACACCTGATAAAGTTGGAGCCAATACTGAAAGACATTCAATTGTCAGCCAATCAGAAAACAATATTCATTAAGAACAGTAGCCTACTTTAATGTCCAACAAGCTTATACAACATTGCTTGACTAGCCAATCAAACAACGTCCTATATTTACTGTTGTTGTCCTTATTTCACTACTAATACACATGTATACATACCAAACCCTAGTTTATGTAGTTCACGAACTATATTCAAATATGAAGTTGCTCGTACTTTGTTTACGCCCATCTTCCATGATACCTGTTCCCTCATACAGATGGAGGTACTAGGTCATTAAGTAGGATGCCAAGAAACTGACAACACTATTAATAGGGGACTCCGGATACTGACGGTATATTATCGTTGTGCAGCTTCATAAAGTTTTTACGTACAAATGTAGATAACGAATTTCATTGCCATGCTAGTATATTAAGATGACAGATGTTGAATTACAAATACGCAGGTTTGACTTAAAGGAGGATGGGATTTCAAAACTTTACATTTTAAAAATATATTAAGATGTGTTTACCTTTTCGAACTGGTTTAATTTACAATATAGACAAACTTTATGGATAAGCATTCTGCTTGTTTTCCATAAACTTAATCTTTATTGTACTTCCCAACTTCTAAAATGCCACTCAAAGAAGAAGGTTTAATTCAACCACATTCACACGAGACATTAAGAAGAGTAATAACTTGTGTCTCTGATGTTATCATTCCTACAGGTGAGGAGAGTCATGTTTTATGCCAGGTATCCAGGTAGGTTGTCAGGCCTTACTGTGAAGACTTCCAGACATGTGAGTGACACCCTCTCTGTTTAATTGTTCTGCATTTGGATGCTGTTGTTTGTAGTCAGCGTGATCGTGATGACGTTCAGATGATGATATATCTGATAAGTGAGACGTACCTCCTGACTTCAGTAGGTCCGTGTGTCACACTCTAGGTTGGTGTCACGCTCTATGTATGTTAATTGTCACACTGACGGAAGTCACTCGTCATTAACATAAAGTAGGACACGAGGAAATTATGCCCAATAGTCGTCAGATGTTGCTTCAGAATAATAAGTACTTTGAAAGTGAAATACAAAAGTGTTGACGTTTTCTTGTTACGGTTTACAACATTATTTTTATTACACAGAGATTTGTGTGAAGTTGTTAAATAAGAAAATAAGAATTAATGCACCCAGTTTGACATTCACATAGAGTTTCCTTAGAATAATCAGTACCCCGAGCGTGAAGAACAAAGTGTTGACGTACCCTTGGTTAAGTACAGCACAGCCTTTTATTACACAGAGATTTGAGTGAAGTTGTTAAATACCAATTAATGCCCAAAGTTTGACTGTCACATAATGTTTCTTTAGAATAATTAGTACCCTAAGCGTGAAGTACAAAAGTGATGACAAATTGGAATACTATATCGTCTCGGGAAATCAAATGTCCAACAATACATAAATTTAGATGCAACTTATATTCATATGACACATGAGATATCATACATGATTTATGTGATAAAATATGACCAGACCAGTGATCACGTGATGTGGCCGGTTGAGTTGTCCTAACTGCTAAGCTGTCGTCGTGGTAAGCCGAGATGGTGCTGTAGTGTCGTTACAGAGATCTGTCTTACAAAGGCACTCACTCACCAACTTGGTACCGCTGATTGAGAATGTATAATTAGATTGAGCATGATTGATGTGTTTTACGTACATAACCCTTAACTGTCCTTTTGCCTCACGACACAAGAAGGGCATCTCGTGCTGTCATTGATCAATGTCTGTGATACAGCTGAAGAAGCATATGGAGTTGTTGTACTTTACTGTGATACTGTGATTTCATAAATTATATTCTCTCTGTCACGTGTATAACTTTGTTAAGACGACAGGAAAGTGAAAAAAAGTTTTTCTACGTCCCAGTAAGAAATAATCCACATATATCACCCATTGTCCGACAAACAGAGACTTAACTTCAGTCGACCTGTATCAATTCCAATTTCAAATCGCGGTTTTAGAATTTGTTATCTTAACTTGGGGGCAAATACGCAAAGAGTCCGTAAAGGTGTAACCTTGGTTTTCAGTGCCAGCTAGGACAGTTATTCACATTGTGTCTCGGCCTACCAATGTCAAATCAACTCAAAGGACATACAATTTCAAAGAAAATTGACGAAGCTAAATGTCGAGCATGGACTTTAAGTTTCAATACATTGAGTTAGTATAAACAGAAATCACGAAAACGACGTACCTTGTGATAAGACATGACAGAAAAGTCCAGCTGAAACAACAAGAAACAATAATATACAGTCAAATCCCGATGAGTCGAATGCCGGTGTCTCGAATATTATGCATAACTCGAAGTAAATCGTTGTACAGAGAAGTAATAAACTGTACATACGTACGTTTGTAGAAGTGTCGATATGTCAACAATTTAGTTTCTTACTAGTTTAGACAAGACAAGAAGCTTCTATATCTTGAGACTTTCAGTTTCATTGCCGGTCAGTGTTTCCATGGATACTGTAATAAACAAGTCTTGTCGGAGACCCTAGTGTATGTGCTTGCTTCTAGAGGCTAATTGTCCTAAACAGAATCATGTCATAGCCTCGCTGAAGTGTGTTCCACATGCTCCTGGCGTAAGGGCCGTGGGGTAGTCTACTGGTTAAAKCGTCACGCCGAAGACCTGGGTTCGATTCCTCACATGGGTACAATGTGTGAAGCCCATTTCTGGTGCGATATTGCTGGATTATTGCTAAAAGCGACATAAAACTAAACTTACTCACTCACTCCTACCCGTAAGCTAGCATATTCTTTAGAAAGGGTGTCTTTAGAGTATTGTACAAATCAAGATGATATACGGACTACAGTTCATTAAAAATTCCACCAGGCAGAACATATTTGTAAATAAACCTTCCACCTGAAGCTCAGTAAACACTTCGCACTATTATGTTCGTTTGTAAAGAAGCTTTGAGTAGGTGAGTATGATTTTACACAGATTCGGGATATCAGGACGAGAGACACCAGAATGGGCTATCCGTAGTGTATTCATGTGGGGAATCAAACCCGGGCCTCCAGCGTGACTAGTGAACGCTTTAACCATTGGGCTACCTCCATGTTGGCTAAAATACACCATCTCGTATCCAAGGAGGGTTATGTTACGAAGACCCGGGTTCGAATCCCCACCTGGGTACAATGTGCGAAGCCCATTTCTGGTGTCCCCCGCCGTGATGTTGCTGGAATGTTGCTGGAATGTTGCTAAACGCGGTATATGACCATACTCACTTACTCACTCACTCACTCTCCAACTTAGATATGTGAAACTGCTATTTTCGCTTGATATTATCTTGTCGTAGCATTCGTTCAATCTCATTGCTTTTGATGAAATACATCTATTAATTTTCAAAATGTAGCTGTCAATGTTCACATGTTGTGAAAGGTCACATAAACAGTCTTTATTCGAGGCATTTTAACAAACCTTTACGCGAAGAGTCAATTACGTTTAATTGTATACTCTCTAAGCTAAGACTGGTGTGTGTGT
>VKKT01002212.1:3751-14004 GCA_008038995.1 Haliotis laevigata | reverse complement strand
ACCCAGTAACCTCCACATGGTATAGTGGAGTACACCCATGTACCCAGTAACCTCCACATGGTTACATCGATGTACCCAGTAACCTCCACGTGGTATAATGCAATTGGAAATGAACTACGACTGGTTTGACTGCAGGTGGTAGCGTGCAAGGCTTAAGTCATCTTTACACTACCCATTATTCCCAGCGGTTGTCTTCATGTACTCAAGTATGCATAGGTACATAATATTGTTCATATTGTATATGAAATAAGGCTAGTGGAGGTTTAACTGCATCTGGTAGATAGGGCATAAGTCATTTTTACATTACCCATTATTTCCCAGCAGATGTTTACATGTACATAGGTATGCGTAGATACATAGTACTGTTCATGTTGCATATGAAAAACGGCTTGTGGGGGTTTGACTGTATCTTATAATCTGCCAGGCATGTCATTTTCACATTACATTATACTTTTTGAAGTTTACAACTGAATATTGAGCTCATAAATCTAAAAATAGTGTGTGGAAAGAGGACCAAAATTGCAAAGAATTAGGACTGATTATTGTTTGTAAAAGCAATAAATTTGCATGACTGATAGTAACTTAATGTTTCATTTTGGATGCTTATAAAATTGGATTTTTTCCCTTTTCTGCTCATAGTGTAGATACATGTATTTTGTATACATATTATTATTTCTTCCCTTGAAACCAAAAATAATATTTTCTGGTGTTAAATCAAAGTATCCTTCAGCCAAATTTCCTAACCATTTAGCCAACTTTGTCCACGCTTTGCTTGAATGAGTACAATCGCATAATAAATGTATAACACTCTCAGGCACCTGTTTACAAAACGAAAACACAGCTGAATCAATGTATCCAATCTCAAGCAATTTTAAATAAACGCTTTGAGTACATCGATTAGCCATCAAATTAATAGTTTCCCATTCGTTCTGTTGGAAGTCTCTATCCAATATTTCTTCACAGTTTAATTGGCCATTTGTTTTATTAAAACAAAATTGACATAGTGTTGTATAACATTGTTTACTACTAGATATATTGGAAATATCCAGGGGTAAAATAGGACAGGCAAGCATGTTTTCCACATGTTTAAAAGTGAAATTTCTCTTTTTTAATATATTCAATGATTGCTCTTTTAAGTCCTTGGTATGTAAGAAAATCAACATCTATATCATATATATAATTCAGTTCTTCCAAAGACAGTATATTAACGTCCCTATTTACTATATTTCTCAAGTATGTTATTCCCTTTTCATCCAGGTTTCCGTGATAGACTGATCTGCCGCCAATCAAAATAATGTTGTTGTGCCAGAGTGAGTAAAGTTGTACACACCGACGATGTATAGAATCACATGTGACTTTCATCAAGTACGATCCAGTCCCCATCTTACCTGTCAGTGTTTAGTGGTTTAGTGTAGAAGCAGGAAAATCCGCTGTTGAAATCAAAAAGATAATTTACCGTACTGTTTCAGTACTTGGCCTAACCGTTTTTCGTGGTGTGTGTGTGTGCGTGTGTGCGTGCGTGCGTGCGTGCGTGCGTGTGTGTGTGTGCGTGTGTGTGATCGTTCACCATAGAGCACATATATATATACAATGCGTGAGTAGTGTTGTGATAATACTATGGACTCAAATGCTCAACTTTCTTCAAAACCTGCTATTGAGACAAGACGTTCGAACACATTATGTTAGACATTAGGCTAAAGGAGTGAGAGATGACTCATTGTTTTACAACACAGCTGTATTTCAGCCATATCCCACAGATACGATATCTCAAACATGGGAACAGTATAGTGAGTGGAGTATCACAAATTGAATTTCAAACTGTTTAAAACTTTTGGAAAAGTATAATAATTCTAGCACGGTTATAGTAGTATTAAAGCAGTGAAAACGTATGCCACTTGGAAGTGTACTTCTACCACCCACATAGTAGCCGAGCTGGGTTTCTACCGTCCCTTCAGCTGCTCTGGATGGTCCGAGATCAGCCGAAATATAACATGACATATGACTTAAAACATCGAAGGTTTAAAGTAGTTGATAAGAATGCATGATATTGTTTTGGCAAAACTCCAACTCTAAATATTTAACGGAAATTGATTGTGGGTGTTTTGCGAATAAGTGTTCGAACATGCAAATTTAAGTTCGAAACATGCTGTTGGCGAAACATTTGAAGCTATCCAACACCCACGCCTAAGGTGGTTATAGTCATACAGCCCTTTATATTCTGAATACCTTATGTTGGTCTCTCCAACCTTACTACACAGATTGTAAATATTATATTCTGTTAGCTGGGGCATGGAAACGCTCCTCACTGCCCCAACCGATTTGAAATGTGTTTATCTAAATTGTAAAAATATACAGTTCCATGTACCAGTTCACAAATATTGCAGAACGACTCCTGCCGTTCCTGTACTGTATGATAATGTTAACACACCTACGTCAAAGGTGCAAGATCTTTGAGCACCCCTAAGTGTGATCTGTCATGATTTTAACACTCCTATATGAGCAAAACTTTGAACATGCATTTCATCCATGTTAGGAACCTTGAACACGCCTACCTGTGATCTGTCAAACAATGTTAACGCTGCAGCGCTGTATGCAGCAGATCCTTGAACACGCCTACCTGTGATCTGTCAAACAATGTTAACGCTGCAGCGCTATATGCAGCAGAACCTTGAACACGCCTACCTGTGATCTGTCAGATAATGTTAACGCTACAACGCAGATCCTTCAACACGCGTACCTGTGAGCCGGGTGCGGGTTCTTTACACCTGTGTATCACATTCAATGTAAGCATACGGGAATGAATAAGGGAGACAGCTTTTAGCGAATGTTCATCGTGTGATGTTTTCCAGTGTAGTTTGATGCTGTTTACAGCATCTCTGATATGAGGGTTGCATCGCAGAGGCGTCAAGAGCGTGTGCTTTGTCTTGCTTTCAATGCGAGTGTGTCATCTCCACTTTGTTCCAGCTAAGTCGTTAAAACAACCCTTTTGATATGAGAGATCCCTTGTAATCCTACATTAGACAGAGTTCAGGTCTATTAACTGATCACAGTTAGTGTAGGCTTAATCACAGCTTTTATTCAGCCTAACCACAGTTTGTATATTGATCAGTGTTTAAATATGAATACATTAACAACACTATGCTGTTTGCGACAAAGCTAGCAGTAAAGCTATGGGGCTGTAGCTATGTCAGCTCACTAGCAGTAAAGCTATGAGGCTGTAGCTGTGTCAACTCGCGTTCACCACGAATGATATTGCGAATAACAATTCAGTATAAAGTTGGAAGGACATCGCTATATTAGGAGGACATTCAGATCTCTAGATACTTCTAGCCATTAAATATTTCATCACAAATAATATAATCGGACAGTTTTCTCTGGGTATTCTTGTATGGTTCTAGTCCAGTGGTTATTTTAAACTGATAAAAGAACCTTCCTGGCACACTGTTTCAGCTGACTGTTATCGCTGTATCATATAGAAACAAAATGAGTCAACTACCTGTATATCACATCATTGTCCAACTAGAACAAGGTTAGTTACATACCGCTACTCATGAACCCAGGGGTAAAACATATGGAAGCACATTTCAATTTCAGTTATTCCAGGCAACTGACTGGTTGAATGTGCAACCTGACTTTTCCGGGACTACTTTCTCTACATTCATTCGTGTATTTTTCAATCACAGGAACAACGTTACAACTAAACAAAGATAACAAAATGAAGTAATTTTAATCTGTTTTTCATTATCAAATGTTAAATCCTAATAGTAGAAGACTCACATCCTACCCTGATTATACATGTGCAACTGACTATCACATCTTTCAGCATGACCGAACAATTTGATTACACAGTAGGCCGGTTTCCGCTCAGGTAACAGAACACATACTACATAACTCCAACACTAAATACTACATAACTCCAACACTAAATACTACATAACTCCAACACTAAATACTACATAACTCCAACACTAAAAGCAAAGTAAGAAACCCAAATATTGTGAAGAGCAAGGCGTGCTCCGTGACATGACTGTCTGTGACACTACTGGCGGTGCAACTAAGTGTAGTGCGCGGTTACATCGAGCTGCTCGTTGTGTTTTCATGTACACGATTTGCAATGAACATCAAAGATTCATTAAACACGGAATGTATGGTCGCATGTCAGCATTACGATCATGTGAGGGAGTGAGTGAGTTAAGTTTTAAGCCGCACTCAGCAATGAACGCTTGAAACAATTGTTTTATTCAGCCTTGACTGTGTCGACATTTTCCGAAGATGCAGTGTGTGACAGGATCTTTACAACACTAGGCCTTGTAGCTGTCAGGATACAATACAGAGGGCGAAATAACCACACATTATCATCAAGTCAGTTTTTAATAGGGTTGTCTCAGTTATGATAAAACTAATACAATATTTCATTTTGATATAAACACATGTACTGGAGGAAAACTACATTCCCCGACTATCGTTGCGGTCGACAAACGTTTAATATGGACTTTTCTCTCGGTTGTTGTATAGACTGTACTGAAAGGCTTTGTATGTCGATTCCTCTTTTAAGTATATTTGTGGCAATATATAGAATATTACACTCGCTTCAAGTTGACATTATATATCTGTTTGCCTTCGATGAATCTTTAGCAAATGATTCTTTTTCCCCGGGGGAGAGAGACGATATTAAATTGAAGCTTGTGTAATAATCTCTATTATAAACCTATATAGTCACCGCAGACTCAGACTGGTCTTGCTGAATCAGCTTTCTCTGTGCTAAAATGATTCCATTGAAATTTAAAATCACACCGGCGGTATTCAACATGTGAGTTGCTAGAAAAGTTGTGCATTAGTGATATAACCATAATGCTGTTACCAGCTGCTACATCAAAATAAACTGAAATTATATGGCCAATATCAACTCACTCTTAGCTCTAATGATATCTTCAATATCACTCAATATCAGCTTGCTTCAAACATGTGAAGGAATATCTCTTACTATGTGTGTGATAGGGGAGGCGAATGGATCTTGCTGTTACAAATGTGTAGAACTAGAGCGAAATTGCTTCTTATGACAATGTGTGCTGTCTAACTAGAGCGAGATGTCTCTATTATGACAAAAGTTCATGTTGATAAAGAGCAAGATTTATTGCTATGACACTGGCTATGGTCGAACTAGAACGAGTATAACTGGAGTGAAGTCATCTGCTCTGACAACAGTTCCTGTGTACGTAGAGTGAAGTCATCTGCTCTGACAATAGTGTCTGTATGAGTAGAGTGAAGTCATCTGTTCTGACAATAGTGTCTGTATGACTAGAGTGAAGTCATCTGCTTTGACAATATCTCCTGTCTACCAAGAGTGAAGTCATCTGTTCTGACAATAGTTCATTTATGCCTAGAGTGACCTAGATGTACACTGATGTAGATGGGAACTAAAGTGATCACATGCCTATGCTTATTGCTACGGACCACAAATAGCGAAACAACCATTATCATGTTTGTTTGTTCCTACATAATAACTGAGAAATTAGGCACACTCAACGCTGAACCCTATTATAAAAGTGTTTACACTCATTTTAAAGGTTGTTTTCACTTTTTCAAAACAGACAAATCAACCGTCCCCCGAATCGTCTTCCTTTACAGCAAGGAGATCACCACGGTTCGGGCACCTCACTAATGTAGATACCCACGCTTGATTACCCCCAGGAAGATATAAGTGGGGTTGTCCTGCAGGTCGATGCACTATCCATTGATCTGGTTAGTTTCACGACTGAAGCAGCAACAGACCCGGGTCTCCATGCGAACACCCGCACACACATCGGAGCACACACGCCAAATAAATCTTGCAAAATGAAAGCTCTTAGATGTGCAGTCTTTTGGAAACGTCTTATGCCCATAACATTTTTAATAAGTCATCAGTTTCTCTCTTCTATTATTCAAATGCCGAAAAGGTGGCAGTATTATCGTCACGGTTAGTAATTGCCAGCTTGAATGTGTAAATGGACTGCAGGGGATGCAGCTTTTATCTGCGTTATCTCTGGGTTAACGGCAGAGATGATAAAGTTGTCTGTTAATGCATCATCCCTTTACACGTCCATAACAGAGCTGCTATTTATGAAGCTGTAGTTGGCCATGATAGAAATAGTAGCAATAACTGTGGGGAGACAAGATACATGGGCCATGGCACAACACAAGACATATCTCCCTTGTATATCTATCCGTTCAAAGACAAATAAAGTTAATTACAGTATTCTCATGCGACAAGAGCCGTTTATTATTGATAAGGAACGGGCAATTCACAGCTGTTCCTACAGCTAGGGGAACCGATGCCCCGCTCTTCACCTTCCCTGGCTTAATAACTTTTCAATCATAAAGCCCTAGACATATAGACGAGTGTCGTGTTAGGACTTCCGCTTTTTGGCGTAAATTCAAAATACAATAAACACAGATTGCTAATATCAACATTCTGTAGTGTGCCAGTTTACGGAATATGAGCAAAATAGAACGATAAAAGGTAATGTCATGTTTCCAGACATATGCTAGTGAGAGCGCCGTTGGCATGATGTCACCTTAGTCCAGTAAATAGAGGTGGTCCCCATCTGTGGACGCCCGACTGTCAACACCGGGACAAATATACAATACTTCATAACATATACATGAATTGTCACCTGCATGTGAAGACGTCACGCGTGCTTACTGAAATTCACCTCTCCCTGTCTAAAGTTGTCGATCTGAAGTTTCTTGCTCTCATCATCTGACCGAGATTCATCAAGTGCTGAAATTTACACCGGACACACAGACAGTGCATTAACGTCTCACTTAATTTTTCTATACCTATATACAAAAACTGAAAATCCCAGGAACTAAAATGAGCCAGTTCCAATGGAGGTGGAGACACAGTGGTCTCTTATTGGTATCACATAGTATACCTTATACACAGGTGAACAGCCTAAATGAATAGCAGTGCAATAGAAATTCTATCTTAGATTCAGGATTGCTGACGTTTATCTAATACACGGTAGCAATTGCTGGTACATATATTCGCCAGTAAACGAAACCAGCAGTGGCGATGCAATCTGACGGGTTAATGCGTCAACGAATGTCTGCAGTAAAACGTCGAACATCATCTTGTAATACACAATGTAACGAAACCCGTCGCACATCCTCTACACAGTCAACAAACTTAACATACCCTTGCCGCTTTAGGAAGGTTGCGACACGGCCCTGTTTCAAAGCGAACTGAAAACCGTCTGAGGCCTCCTTTGGGATCTTATCATTGAGAAAGTACGTTTTCACATTATATTCAGATTTGAGGGAGCTATAAAAAAAACGCTTTTTATCCTATTGCTAAGAGACCGATTTAATGTTGTGCATCAGTTGTGAGACATGCCTGTTTCAGATAACACTTAACATCAAACTAAGCTGTACGATATCAACAGGCTGAGATTAATAAATTGGTTCACCTACTCTAAATGGAAACGTTGACATCAACAGTCAGATGTCTATACTGATATCAACACACTGATGTAAGCAAGTGTTTTGAATTCACCTACTCGTTAGGGAGATATTGACATCAATAGACAGAGTAACCAAGGGTGTACAATTTAACAGTATCTGGTGGAAATGTTAACATCAACAGTACGGTGTACTGGAAATACACTTACGTATACACAGGACTGTATCTTAGTCTGAAGTCAATAAGAACTATTATCGTCTCTTCTCGCTACACAAAGTGCCTTTCATGTTGTAAAACATATATGCATGCATCAGTCATCCTGGGGATTTAAAATAGAGATTCTTACTCTAAGGTGTCAACAGACATTTTTTTAATTGTTCGTCTCCCACAGACACTAAACACTGCCCTCACACAACCCTCTCTCTGGAACTACACCCTGCTTCAACAGATACTTCCCTCTGGCACTATACACTGCCTCTACACAAACCTCCCTCTGGCACTATACACTGCCTCCACAAATCCCTCCCTCTGACTCTATACACTGCCTCTACACAAACCTCCCTCTGGCACCATACACTGCCTCCACACATCCCTCCCTCTGACTCTATACACTGCCTCCACACATATCTCCCTCTGGCACCATACACTGCCTCCACAGATGCTTCCCTCTCACTCTATACACAGCCTCCACACAGCCCTCTATCTGGCACTATACGCTGCCTCCACACAGGCTTCCCTCTGACTCTATACACTGCCTCCACACATATCTCCCTCTGACACTGTGCACTGCTTCAACAAACACCTCCCTATGACACTATACACTGCCTCCACACAAACCTCCCTCTGGCACTATATACTGCCTCCACACAGCCCTCCCTCGGGCACTATACACTGCCTCCACACAGTCTTCCCTCTGACTCTATACACTGCCTCCACACATATCTCCCTCTGACACTGTCCACTGCTTCAACAAACACCTCCCTCTGACACTATACGCTGCATCCACACAAACCTCCCCCTGGCACAATATACTGCCTCCACACAGCCCTCCCTCTGGCACTAAACTGTGCCTCAACACAAACCTCCCTCTGGCACTATACACTGCCTCCACACAGATCTCCCTCTGGCACTATACACTGCCTCCAAACAGATCTCCCTCAGGCACTATACACTGCCTCCACACATATCTCCCTCTGACACTGTGCACTGCTTCCACACACACCTCGATCTGACACTATACACTGCTTCCACACATATCTCCCCCTGGCTCTATACACTGCCTAAACACATACCTCCCTCTGACGCTATACATTGCCTCAACACAGCCCTCCCTCTCACACTATACACTGCCTCCACACATACCTCCCTCTGACTCTATACACTGCCTCCACACACACCTTCCTGTGACACTATACATTGCCTCCACACAGCCCTCACTCTCACACTATACACTGCCTCCACTCACACCTCCCTCTGACTTTAACACTGCCTCCACACATACCTCCCTCTCACACTATACACTGCCTCCACACAGCCCTCCCTCTGACACTAAACACTACCTCCACACAGCCCTACCCCTGACACTATATACTGCCTCAACACATACCTCCCTCTGGCACTATAGACTGCCTCCACACAGCCCTCCCTCTGACTCTATACACTGCCTCCACACATACCTCCCTCTGACACTATACACTGTCTCCAAACAACCCTCTCTCTGGCTCTATACACTGCCTCCAAACAGCACTCTTTCTGGCATTATACACTGCCTCTACATAGCCCTCTCTCTGGCTCTATACACTGCCTCCACACAGCTCTCTCTCTGCCACTATACACTTCCTCCACACATAACTCCCTCTGGCACTATACACTGCCTCCTCACAGCCCTCCCTCTGACACTATACACTGCCTCAACACATACCTCCCTCTGGCACTATAGACTGCCTCCACACAGCCCTCCCTCTGACTCTATACACTGCCTCCACTCATACCTACCTCTCACACTATATGCTGCCTCCACACAGCCCTACCTCTGACTCTATACACTGCCTCCACACAGCCCTCCCTCTGAGACTATACACTGCCTCCACACAGTCCTCCCTGTGACACTATATACTGCCTCCACACAGTCCTCCCTCTKACACTATATGCTGCATYCACTCAGCCCTCCCTCTGGTACTATATACTGCCTCCACACAGCCCTCTCTCTGACACTATATACCGCCTCCACACATACCTCCCTCTGGCACAGTAGATACACTGCCTCCACACCGAACTACCTCTGACACTATACACTGCCTCCACACAGCCCTCCCTCTGACAATAAACACTGCCTCCACACAGCCCTACCCCTGACACTATATACTGCCTCAACACATACCTCCCTCTGGCACTATACACTGCCTCCACACAGCCCTCCCTCTGACTCAATACACTGCCTCCACACATACCTCCCTCTGACATTATACACTGACTCCAAACAACCCTCTCTCTGGCTCTATACACTGCCTCCAAACAGCACTCTTTCTGGCATTATACACTGCCTCTACATAGCCCTCTCTCTGGTACTATACACTGCCACCTCACAGCCCTCCCTCTGACACTATACACTGCCTCCACACATAACTCCCTATGACACTATACACTGCCTCAACACATACCTCCCTCTGGCACTATACACTGCCTCCTCACAGCCATCCCTCTGACACTATACACTGCCTCCACTCATACCTCCCTCTCAAACTATATACTGCCTCCACACAGCCCTCCCTCTGACTCTATACACTGCCTCCACACAGCCCTCCCTCTGACA
>VKKT01002211.1:150125-170799 GCA_008038995.1 Haliotis laevigata | reverse complement strand
GATACACGACTGGTATGAAGGTAGTTAGAGACGATTCATGATACACAACTGGTATGAAGGTAATTTTAGACAATTCATGATGCACGACTGGTATTAAGGTAGTTGAGGGCGATTCATGATACACGACTGGTATGAGGTTAGTTAGAGGCGATTCATGATACACGACTGGTAGGAAGGTAGTTAGAGGCGATTCATGATACACGACTGGTATGAGGTTAGTTAGAGGCGATTCATGATACACGACTGGTAGGAAGGTAGTTAGAGGCGATTCATGATACACGACTGGTATGAAGGTAATTTTAGACAATTCATGATGCTCGACTGGTATGAAGGTAGTTAGAGGCGATTCATCATACACGACTGGTATGAAGGTGATTTCGGGCGATTCATGATACAGGACTGGTATGAAGGTAGTTGTGGGCGACTCCTGATACACGACAGGTNTGAAGGTAGTTGTGGGCGATTTATGATACACGACTGGTATGAAGGTAGTTGAGGGCGATTCATGATACCCGACTGGTATGTAGGTAGTCGTGGGCGATTTATGATACACGACAGGTATGAAGGTAGTTGTGGGCGACTTATGATACACGACAGGTATGAAGGTAGTTGTGGGCGATTTATGATACACGACAGGTATGAAGGTAGTTAGAGGCGATTCGTGATACACAACTGGTATGAAGATAGTTGTAGGCGATTCCTGATACACAACTGGTATGAAGGTAGTTGTGGGCGACTCCTGATACACGACAGGTATGAAGGTAGTTGTGGGCGATTTATGATACACGACTGGTATGAAGGTAGTTGAGGGCGATTCATGATACCCCACTGGTATGTAGGTAGTTATGGGCGATTTATGATACACAACTGGTATGAAGGTAGTTGTGGGCGATTTATGATACACGACTGGTATGAAGGTAGTTGTGGGCGATTTATGATACACGACTGGTATGTAGGTAGTTAAAGGCGATTCATGATACACGACTGGTATGAAGGTAGTTGTAGAAGATTCGTGATACACGACTGGTATGAAGGTAGTTAGAGGCGATTTATGATACACGACTGGTATGAAGGTAGTTGTGGGCGATTCATGATACACGACTGGTATGAAGGTAATTGTGGGTCATTAATGATACACGACTGGTATGAAGGTAGTTTCGGGCGATTCATGATACACGACAGGTATGAAGGTAGTTGAAGGCGATTCATGATACACGACAGGTATGAAGGTAGTTGAAGGCGATTCATGATACACGACTGGTATGAAGGTAGTTGACGGCTTTTCATGATACACTAATGGTATGAAGGTAATTGTGGGCGATTCCTGATACACGACTGGTATGAAGGTAGTTAGAGGCGATTCTTGATACACGACTGGTATGAAGGTATTGGTAGACAATACAGGTAAGGTAGGAAGTCAAGTGGTACGTATGTAAGCAGTTGTAAATAATGCAAGATACACGTCTATGAAGGTAGTTGTGGGCGATTCATGATATTTTACGGACAGAAAGGTGGATGATGACGATGCTAAATAAATATCATTCTTTGGGACGGTTCTTTGCGACGTATCGTCTGTAATGTATCTGTAAGTAGCCGGTTTAAATTGATGCAGCCTAAACTACCCGTGGGAAGGTAGTTCTTGGTGATGCTGCATAAATCACCTTTAGGAAACTACTTACACTACTCTTGAAATTGCATAACCCGATTTTACATCAGAATTACCAGATATATAAACTGAAGGAAGTCAGAAGCTCATCAGTATTTATCACATGACGCATATGATCCATACACTGAGGGAAATTACGGTGCAACTTCTGTATCTATTGAAGTACAGTCTGTGTATAATAGTCAGCAGTAGTGCTTGATATTTGTCCTGACTTGCTTGAAATGGTCAGTGTACACTATGCGGTGGCCAGCTTGACGACAATTGACCAGTGAGAATGACACTCACGTACGACAAATGATTCTTGCAACATAGCAAACGCCATTCACTCAAAAAACTGCAAATGTTGGGCTTGCCAGGGGCAATTTTCCGCGGCCATTCGAGCCACAATAGTTTGTATAGTCAATAAAGCCATGTCAAAGTATTTACTCAAGCTAGGGATCCTAGGCTAAAAGGTTTAAACAAAAATAAAAATTAAAAGACCCTTCGCGAATTTAAACTCAATATTTAAAAGAGGTCGAGAGTATTTGATCTGGGCTAAGTCGCCCATTACAAAAGGTGCAATAGCCTATTAATACTTGAGTAAATGTTGATAAACTGACAGTAATTATAATCTATCTTCCACATTGGTCTACATCAATCTGCATAACCCTTGGTGTCTAATGTCGTTCTTTCTGTATTTACTGATTCTCTGGTGTTTATGTTGGGTTTTTTTCCTTTTTGTAAGTACGTGTCCCCAGGTATGTATGTTCAATTTTCTGTATGTGTCGGTCCTCCGGTGTTTTGTTCATCCCGCTGTATTTGTTGGTCCATCAGTGGTTTGTTCATCCCTCTGTATTTGTTGGTCAATCAGTGTTTTGTTCATCCCTCTGTATTTTTTGGTCCTTCCGTGTTTTGTTCATCTCTCTGTATTTGTTGGTCCATCCGTGTTTTGTTCATCCCTCTGTATTTGTTGGTCCATCAGTGTTTTGTTCATCCCTCTGTATTTGTTGGTCAATCAGTGTTTTGTTCATCCCTCTGTATTTGTTGGTCCTTCCGNGTTGTGGGCGATTTATGATACACGACTGGTATGAAGGTAGTTGAGGGCGATTCATGATACCCGACTGGTATGTAGGTAGTCGTGGGCGATTTATGATACACGACAGGTATGAAGGTAGTTGTGGGCGACTTATGATACACGACAGGTATGAAGGTAGTTGTGGGCGATTTATGATACACGACAGGTATGAAGGTAGTTAGAGGCGATTCGTGATACACAACTGGTATGAAGATAGTTGTAGGCGATTCCTGATACACAACTGGTATGAAGGTAGTTGTGGGCGACTCCTGATACACGACAGGTATGAAGGTAGTTGTGGGCGATTTATGATACACGACTGGTATGAAGGTAGTTGAGGGCGATTCATGATACCCCACTGGTATGTAGGTAGTTATGGGCGATGTATGATACACAACTGGTATGAAGGTAGTTGTAGGCGATTTATGATACACGACTGGTATGAAGGTAGTTGTGGGCGATTTATGATACACGACTGGTATGTAGGTAGTTAAAGGCGATTCATGATACACGACTGGTATGAAGGTAGTTGTAGAAGATTCGTGATACACGACTGGTATGAAGGTAGTTAGAGGCGATTTATGATACACGACTGGTATGAAGGTAGTTGTGGGCGATTCATGATACACGACTGGTATGAAGGTAATTGTGGGTCATTAATGATACACGACTGGTATGAAGGTAGTTTCGGGCGATTCATGATACACGACAGGTATGAAGGTAGTTGAAGGCGATTCATGATACACGACAGGTATGAAGGTAGTTGAAGGCGATTCATGATACACGACTGGTATGAAGGTAGTTGACGGCTTTTCATGATACACTAATGGTATGAAGGTAATTGTGGGCGATTCCTGATACACGACTGGTATGAAGGTAGTTAGAGGCGATTCTTGATACACGACTGGTATGAAGGTATTGGTAGACAATACAGGTAAGGTAGGAAGTCAAGTGGTACGTATGTAAGCAGTTGTAAATAATGCAAGATACACGTCTATGAAGGTAGTTGTGGGCGATTCATGATATTTTACGGACAGAAAGGTGGATGATGACGATGCTAAATAAATATCATTCTTTGGGACGGTTCTTTGCGACGTATCGTCTGTAATGTATCTGTAAGTAGCCGGTTTAAATTGATGCAGCCTAAACTACCCGTGGGAAGGTAGTTCTTGGTGATGCTGCATAAATCACCTTTAGGAAACTACTTACACTACTCTTGAAATTGCATAACCCGATTTTACATCAGAATTACCAGATATATAAACTGAAGGAAGTCAGAAGCTCATCAGTATTTATCACATGACGCATATGATCCATACACTGAGGGAAATTACGGTGCAACTTCTGTATCTATTGAAGTACAGTCTGTGTATAATAGTCAGCAGTAGTGCTTGATATTTGTCCTGACTTGCTTGAAATGGTCAGTGTACACTATGCGGTGGCCAGCTTGACGACAATTGACCAGTGAGAATGACACTCACGTACGACAAATGATTCTTGCAACATAGCAAACGCCATTCACTCAAAAAACTGCAAATGTTGGGCTTGCCAGGGGCAATTTTCCGCGGCCATTCGAGCCACAATAGTTTGTATAGTCAATAAAGCCATGTCAAAGTATTTACTCAAGCTAGGGATCCTAGGCTAAAAGGTTTAAACAAAAATAAAAATTAAAAGACCCTTCGCGAATTTAAACTCAATATTTAAAAGAGGTCGAGAGTATTTGATCTGGGCTAAGTCGCCCATTACAAAAGGTGCAATAGCCTATTAATACTTGAGTAAATGTTGATAAACTGACAGTAATTATAATCTATCTTCCACATTGGTCTACATCAATCTGCATAACCCTTGGTGTCTAATGTCGTTCTTTCTGTATTTACTGATTCTCTGGTGTTTATGTTGGGTTTTTTTCCTTTTTGTAAGTACGTGTCCCCAGGTATGTATGTTCAATTTTCTGTATGTGTCGGTCCTCCGGTGTTTTGTTCATCCCGCTGTATTTGTTGGTCCATCAGTGGTTTGTTCATCCCTCTGTATTTGTTGGTCAATCAGTGTTTTGTTCATCCCTCTGTATTTTTTGGTCCTTCCGTGTTTTGTTCATCTCTCTGTATTTGTTGGTCCATCCGTGTTTTGTTCATCCCTCTGTATTTGTTGGTCCATCAGTGTTTTGTTCATCCCTCTGTATTTGTTGGTCAATCAGTGTTTTGTTCATCCCTCTGTATTTGTTGGTCCTTCCGTGTTTTGTTCATCTCTGTATTTGTTGGCCCTTCAGTATTTTGTCCATATCTCTGTATTTGTTGGCCCTTCAGTGTTTTGTTCATCCCTCTGTATTTGTTGGTCCTTCGATGTTTTGTTCATCCCTCTGTATTTGTTGGTCCTTCGATGTTTTGTCAATCCCTCTGTATTTTTGGCCCTTCCGTGTTTTGTTCATCCCTCTGTATTTGTTGGTCCTTCAGTATTTTGTCCATCCCTCTGTATTTGTTGGTCCTTCAGTATTTTGTCAATCCCTCTGCATTTGTTGGCCCTTCAGTATTTTGTCCATCCCTCTGTATTTGTTGGCCCTTCAGTGTTTTGTTCACCCCTCTGTATTTGTTGGTCAATCAGTGTTTTGTTCATCCCTCTGTATTTGTTGGTCCTTCCGTGTTTAGTTCATCCCTCTGTATTTGTTGGTCCTTCAGTGTTTTGTTCATCCCTCTGTATTTGTTGGTCCTTCAGTGTTTTGTTCATCCCTCTGTATTTGTTGGTGTTTCAGTGTTTTGTTCATCCCTCTGTATTCGTTGGTCATTAAGTGTTCATGTTCATCCTTCCTATATCACGAACCTATATCAACGTTTGTATGCTTTGATAATTGTTTGGTGAGCTCATAGTGTCTGTGTTCCACATTTTGTATCGGGTATTGTTCTAGTTTATATAAGTATCGAAGCTGTATCTTCCATGTTAACCGCGAGTCTCAAGAACAATTACCAGAGATTTTGTATGCATCCTACTATCTGAATGAAACCACACTCTTACATTCTGCTTACTTTGGCGGCTATGATGACTATATATGAATAGTTAGCCGTCGGTTGCTGTTGCCATAAAAAACATGGTCTATTTGATATTTTCAGTTCTTCCATGGCCTTTTCACTTTCTGGAACTGAGATCTAGTAAAAGCTTCTTGGAATGCAAATAAATATAACAGTGGAGTTCAGATGTGAATGTTTTGTCTTAAAGTTGTCTTACTTTCTTTTTCAGTTCAGATCACTTTCATTTTGACTGGAATATATTTCCACACTGCCAACTAATGAATAAAACAGTTGGTGAATGTCAATGTCAATGTGTCAACAATATCGGAGTAGAAACAAGTAGTTATTCCACATGACAGTTATGTAAGTAACAAACTTTAGGATACTGTGTTTAGTTAAGGCTACAACATCAAGGTGAAGACAAACCAGTCATCTACCTTTACATTTCACCGTTTATGTACAAGGGAAATATTGTCCAAGACGAAAGCTAAAGTCAAAATATACGCTGAACAACATGAATTTATTGCTATCTTTACGTGTGAGAGCTGATTAGGGGTATGTTATTGATATGACTTCATGTTAAATTGGAACATTAAAGCTTCAATTTCCGTGTTTTTGACACCGAATGTGTGCAGCTGTGCCGTATCTCCTTGTCGATCCTGGCCACACGAGAATGCATGAAATTATGAAAGTGTATTCCTTCCCAGCTCCGCATCAAATTGTGGGCGATCTTTGCACCAGCCTCCCTGACTGAAGATGATCATGTGATGTCTTTACAATTTCCATTTATTTCACCCTCCATTTTGGGAAGTGACTTTGCACATTTTAAACTAATTTACAAATCTCATTAGTGGAAATGAGAAAACATTATACAGTATTTGGTCAACAAATTCATTAGATTTCCATAGCTATGCTAATAAGCTTGCTTGGCATTTGCGTGATAAGAGGTGAGGATTACGCGATGTCTTCCATTGGTTGTCAGTGAGGGGAAGCTATAGAAAGGGTAGGAAGTAGGGGACAGACAGGAAAGGGGGACTGGTGAGTGGCTACGTCAATGTGTTTTGGGCAGTTTGTTTTACATTCAGTTACGTATATTAAATGATTGCTCTACAACAGTGTAAATGTTATATGATATATTTCTAATCTCCTGAATGATCAACACATCATAAGGCCGTATAGATATTCTCTTGTGGCGGGACATGTGTATATATGATCTATGTAAGATATAAAGAGTGCTTTATTTTCATTAATGATACAAATACTATTCATTCAGGAATCGTACAAATGTTATACACGTATAATTAGAATCAATATTTAAGATACATGAATGACACAAATATTCTACACAGTTGAATGATATCAACATTTGATATTCATGAATGGTTCCAATATTCTGCATAGTTGAATAGTGTCAATATTCGACATGCGTTAATAAAATACTAATATTCTACATCGGTGAATAATATAATTTTTTTATTTATATTCTACTCAGTGGAATAATTCAAATATTCTGCATGCATACAATGTACGAATGCTAAACATTAATTATGTGTTCTACGTTCAAGAATAGTACAGATCTGATAATTTCAACAATGCCAACAAAACCAGTCACATTGTATTTTAGGAAAGTCGTTAATTTCAGGATTTTCACAGTAGAAAGGGGGGCCTATTTTTATTCACAACTGAAATTCGTTTGTACATCACAACTGATTTGCGTGGTTTTCTATTTGAATAGGCATTCCAGCAAAGCGCCTTAATAACGTGTTATTGTATGGTCCAATGTATGTACCGTAGACAAACAATGACGCATGCTCATTTGGATGTTGTTTAGTCATTATGCGGTTTATTTCACGTGCATTCTCTTCACCGGTGCTGGTCACGTCTTCCGTCAAGTGTTTATGGTCCGTTCCTTTGATGCCCCCTTTTCTCCCTGCCAATAATAGAAAGAACAAATTGAACACTCCACTAATTCACCTAAGGTACGCCGAGTTGTAATATTTTTCCTCAGTGTGATCACAGAGATAAAAACAATAGAAGAAACATGTAGATGCAGATGTTAATGCAAGTTTACACTAAAGATTAAAGAAAACTGTACGGTACAATTTACCTGATCTAAATGTCGTATAGTTCAAATGACTGAGAGTGAAGCTGATATTAACTATCAAACTCGTTCAAATGATTTACTTTAGAAAAAGGCACCACATCTTATTGTTCTGTCTTATGACTGCGACTTTCATCAAAATTAATGCCCGGTGACCGTCAGTTTTAATACCTTTTGGAGAATGTGGATTAAGTAACGTTCATAGTGAGTATTTTAGTGGTGTAATCAACGCCGCCATACTCATACAGCCTAGTCGGGGAAACTAGGAATAGGCATATCCACTAAGACTTACAATGTCCTACCGTAATAAAATGCAAATGTGTAACAAAATCATGTACATGGCATCAATGTGTCTCCTCTACCGTTATTGTACAGATTTGTCTCTGCTATCGATATAGTGCAGATGTCTCCGGTTTCGATACTGTACCGATTTGTATCTGCTATCGATATAGTGCAGATGTCTCCTGTTTCGATACTGTACCGATTTGTCTCTGCTATCGATATAGTTCAGATGTCTCCGGTTTCGATACTGTACCGATTTGTATCTGCTATCGATATAGTTCAGATGTCTCCGGTTTCGATATTGTACCGATTTGTCTCTGCTATCGATATAGTGCTGATGTCTCCGGTTTCGATACTGTACCGATTTGTCTCTGCTATCGATATAGTGCAGACGTGTCTCCGGTTTCGATATTGTACCGATTTGTCTCTGCTATCGATATAGTGCAGATGTCTCCGGTTTCGATATTCTGCAGACTGAACAAGCTTGGTTAATGTAATCCTCCGGGCAAACACGACTTGTCCGTGGTATACTTTTGTGTATATTTTGAGTACGCAGTGGGTTGTTGTTATACAATGTAATGTGTACATGTATATGAAACATACCCAGCAGACGTTCAATGGGAACAATATGTCAATATCTCGACTTGGGTGTACACATTTAGGTTAAATAACGTAATGATATTCATTCAGCAACTTGAGATAAGACTGTCGACCAATGAATCACGTGACTGGTGTCCTATCGTAAAGCAAAAGTCAGAGTGAACAACAGGTAAAACAGACAATGTTCTCTAAATAACCGACAAGAAATACCGGCATTATCATTTCCCTGTTCGGGTACGAGGTGTCTACTTTATGGTATTTCTAATAAATCTGAGGAAACCGTGAGCCAAATAGTTCGCCTGGCCCAAGTAAACACACAGTCACACCTGCGCTCCGAGGCTTTCAATGACATGATTACCCCCGTCCGACTCCAACCTAGCAACCCTCGCGATCCCCTCCTGGGCTTTGTATTGCCCAGATCGCAGGTGGCTGCTCTCTCCTTTACTAGTGCACTGAATAACGACAGAGCCGCTCTACCGCTCGCTTCAACCTTCTACCCATCCAGCATGCGAAACCCCTTATGCTATCTCCCTGCAAAACGATTTGCCCAATTCGTTTCCATTCTCAAGAGACTGGTTATATGTTTTGTAGGCTGCAGTTCTGGGTTGTTTTTGGTTTGATTGTGTGTTTCTTGTTGTCTTTTTTGCTGTGTTGTTGCAAGGGCGATGTGGTGGGAGAATAGGGCATGTTTTCTGTTTGGAACATACCCTTACAAAGTACATAAGTATAAAATGCTGCTTTGAGAGTATGCAGAGAATAGTTACATATGTTTTGACACATTGAATAGTTTCACAAGAAAGGAAAACAAATTAGTATATTATGTCCTTGATGCTCTTGAATTAACGCACTGGCACCCTTGCGGTGAAACGAAGTTGTGTGTAACATCTAACACTGGGCTTTCTTAAGTACGCCATAAACTATTGTCAATAACAGACTCTCGAATCTCCATTGTCAGATGGCACAGCAATACTGATCAACTTAACTGTCCCTCAGTAGGATTCCATAGATATAAAGGAATAGGGGTGGGATTAAGGTTTTCGGATAGATATTTGTTTTCTCTGACAAGGACCCAAAAAGAAGCTTCGATAGCCATATACCACCCCAAAGATGACGTGAGAAAGCGTTAATGGTGTTTTAGAGTTATGAAAGTAGCTGAAAGCGTTACCGAGAAAGCACTACCTCTAGATCCATAAAAATGAACAGGACTGTTGGACATTTTTATTTGCTAAGTTCCCAGCTATGTGCTGTGAAATTCAGCTCTTCTGTTGAGTTCGTGGGGAGGTTCCGTGGTCAATTTCATGACCAAAACAGGTGTCAGAAATCTATTTGATCAAGGGACTTTCGCAGTGATAAAATTCCCAGAATTAGGACAGGATTTGCTTAAGATAAAGCCTATCTTACAACAGGGGCCAAGTGTAATATCCAACTACACGGCCCTTCTAATCTGATTATCTTAATAGGCTGAAGGTTGGGAAATCCGCCGGTTTGTCACTCTGTGGCGATACAGAAACGTTAGCAACAATAATGTGCAAGTCTCGGTTGGTTTACAACAATCTTTACTTGCACTAATTTGTAATAATAGCTTATTCGTTATATTTGTTGAGCTGGCAGCTGGTGACGTATGTCCCAGTGGGTGTGCTCTGAGGGAATCGTCAGTCTGCGAGAGGAAGTGATGGCCCCTACACAAGTCATAGCGGGGGCTGCAGACACTATGTTATGTTATTGTTTTCACTCATTCAGCTTGTCAAAGGACAAAGCTATCGGTCTAAATTCTTATACGTATGAATTATACAAGTGAGGGATATAGTATATTCCTGTGGCACTTTCAACAACATTGCCCCCAACTGATGACGACAGGGGATTAAGCGACATATGACAGTGTGAAAAATGCATATCCACCAACGCTCGTAACGCCGGGTGGTTTCAGTGCTTAGTTTTACTGTGTTACTACTATTATCATCCATCCCCACAACAACAGTGCCATCTGTAGGTGTTTTCTGCCCCATAATAACAGTGTCATCTGTAGGTGTTTTCTGCTTTGTAAGTGTGTCGCCGGGTGCAGTAGTATGATGCCGGTCGTATGTGAGAGAGCTGGCACTTCAAAAAGAGCATAACGACATGTTGGAGTTAGCTAACACGCTTTGTAGGTGTGAAATGAGGCATGGGGTATATTCACTGACGCCATACAATGTGCAGAGGTATGGGTTAAGCCTTGCCAGTAACGATCAGCTTGGAGTAGATCTTGAGAACATCAGAAGTCATCACTCACTGTGTTTGTTAAATGACTCAAGAACAGGGGTCGCTATCAGCTATTGAATGAACGGGTAGAGCACTCAGCACACGGGATGCCCATTGACTCTGGTCTGCTCATAGCAAGTGATATTCAATAGTAACATAGGCACACAATTTGTGATAACGTCGGACGTACTGATCATCCTCTCCTATTTGCATCTCCAGCCGACTCAGACAATGCGGGCAGCGCTTGTGTGATACGTCAGCCCCGCCCCTTTCATGCCTGCCTCTCAGCTCACGACCACAAGGCAATACGTAAACCAATGAGAACACTGGACGTGACTCCCACGTATGCAGATTGATCGATGATTTGTCAGCTATTGACACAAGATCAGCCTCCTGTCAGCGGCGAGTTGAGATTGACATTACCACTAGAGCGATAAGCAAACCTCCTCAAAAATTAGCAATACGAATTGGTAAAATATCATTTCAAGTCGACAGGTTTGAATTGATAAACCGAACACGTTTTGTGTATGCGTAGCTTTAGTAGGTGCTTCTGTGTCGGTTCTCTTCTGCTGGAAGTGATCACGTGCTCTCAACTTGACATCAACATAAGAATTAATTATTATAACAGTGGTGACTCCTCTCAGTGTCTGGCTGAGATCCCTAGCTTGTCGGTGACACACTGTCAGCCCTGGCCACTCTATCTCAAATGGCGAGGAGTGACCACTAGAAACCTCGATAACGTCACAGACACGGGAAAGGAAGCGCGTGGCTAGCAATGTAATGGCCTGGGAGGTGACACCTATGATACCATGTGGTCAGCATAGCAAGGATCTACTGTAACAGCTATCAGGACCTATTGAACTCAGTACTGTGGACCACACGTGTCCGCCTCACACAGCTCAAGACGACAACATCGAACCACACAACGTAGCTTGTCGGATACTCAGTTCCAGCAGTATTGAAACTGACAACTTTGAAAGTGGCTGTTGTCCTGTGTGCACGTAGCTGGGGTTGCTGCTGCACCTTTGTTGGTGTTGACATTTCACACGGAAATACTGTCTGCGTTTCCCCACGCCACGAGGAGCGAGTCTACCATGTAGGCAGTAGCTGTCATAAGTGTATGTTGTTTGTGTTGATATAGACAATATCCATGTTCTCAACAATTCTGTGCAATTGGTGTTGAAAGAACCAGATGTCCACGCAGCATCACCTAGTTAATACAATTCATATCAATTCCAAAACATGAGTTTCACCACGACGCATAATGCTGATGTTAATCATTCGTCATTGTCTCATAACAATCTGTTTTCATTTTGTTGAAATTTCGCCGAAAATTCAATTTAGCAAATTCTCACGTACATAGTATTGACAATATTGTGCGTGGATTTTAAACAGTCATAACAGAGTAGTTTGCAGGGTTGAAAATAAACATTGTAATATCTGTTTGTTGGTGATGTTTCAGATCAGGCAGCGGGGAGGGAGGTAGCGCCTCTAACGATTTAGAAGCGTGCACGGAAAAACATGAGAGGTAAGTGACGCTCACATACACGCATATAAATAACTCTATTTGTTTTTTTGTTTTTTGTGTACTTAAATATTTCATCATTTTATATTTAGGGAATATTGTGAAGACATGTGAATCAAACAGAGTGGACAGGTGCGCGCTATTTATGTTGCCATTAACCTTCGCGTATAGTAAATAAGAACCTTTCGAAGATTAGGTCAGACAGTTTGAAATG
Organism: Haliotis laevigata; assembly: GCA_008038995.1. NCBI lineage: Eukaryota > Metazoa > Mollusca > Gastropoda > Lepetellida > Haliotidae > Haliotis > Haliotis laevigata. The sequence goes on along the minus strand of VKKT01002211.1, from coordinate 158,120 downwards.
ACTGGTCGGCGGTCTGACTGACGTCCGGAGGTATCGTGTCAATTCCCGCAATATACAAGAAAGCCACATGCATTTACATATTGGCCGCTGTCAGCTGTAGGTCGTGGTATTGTCCACCTCAATCAAGCTTTAGGTGACATGTGTAAACAGCAAATTATTATTCACGGTTTTATTGTGCTGATATGTTGTTGATTTCTTTTCATTTCAAAATTGATAAATCAATTTTGTAATTGGCTACACCATTCCTGAGAATTTCCTACGTTGGTGTTGTCCCAGTTGAGCTGTAACTGCCTGTAACAGCAAAGGAACAACGGTCTCGTGCACAAGATATAGCTGCTGAAGCGATATTTTAAAGTATTACTTAAAAATGTCATGAAATCTTTTTTGAAAGTGGAAAGTGACAAGATTAAGCTTACAGTATGAACAGCCTGCATTGGGGACATATTCATGTACGTAGAGTTGAGGCGGTCTGCGCTATCTACATACACCCGCCGCCGATAAACACATTCACATCCACAAAGCTGTCCACACCTTATACAAAACATGAAAGGGGCATATTTCACTGGAGTCTAAGACTTTATCACGAACAAATAAGTTTATCTTGAGACGATAGTTGAGGCCGACTGAAGCTGCGGAAGACACATGTAATCCGTATTTCAGTCTTCCAAATTGATCTTTTCAAGATGGCTTTTTGGAAGTGATTTCATCGTTCCAGCTTTATGTAACTGAGCACACAAAGCTTGTGTGATATTTTAGATAACAATACACCTACTATATAAGGGTGCCAAAATAATAAGCTTGGCAAACGTAAGGTTAACAGGCCAGTCGAGACATCAAAGGGAACCCCTAGTTAAAATTCAAGTCCCTTGTGTGCAAATTATCACTCTTGCAATTTACATGAGCTGGGATAATTGATTGCATCTCTCAGATAACGCCCGACCTTTTCCTCATATCTTATACAACAAGAAATACGTACTATCACGCATACGCTCTGTGAGAATCCAATCACATCGTTTGGCTGTTCTCTGAAATCAGGATTTTGAATTATTTAGTGTTTAATTTTGTGCATCATAAACCTAATGATGTCATTTCAGTGGTGAATATTTAGTTTTCAAAAGTTCTTTGTTTTGAAATATACTGACTTACAACACGTCTAGACGATGTTGGCAAATGCATTTAGATATTCATCTCGACATTTGAATACGAATAATGCTTTTTTTTCCCCGAAACTTGCAACGTAAGTGTACGAGTAGTGGAGTGTGCCTCATTTCGGTGCATGTACTACTGACAAGGGTCCCCGAGTCGGGGAGGAGCGGGGATGGGCGCATAGGATGGCGTCCGTAACAGTGTATTGGCCGACGTATACATGGCGTCGCTACAGGTTAATGGTGAGCTTTGAAGCCCTACCGCAAATTGTGTTTTACACAGGCCAATTTGTGTGAACTGGGGACAAGAGATGTTTACATACGGAGATTGAGTATGTAGGAAGAGCAGTAGGAGACGGGGCGGGGGTGGGCACTGGGGACAGTGGGGGAGGTGCAGAAGAGAGACGAACAAGTACCATCAACACACAAAACCTCTCCATATAAATCTAAATATAAAAGTCCACAAGTCCTTAATTGAACTCAAGTCAATATTGCGCAATGCAGAATTATATTATATTATATTATATTATATTATATTATATTATATTATATTATATTATATTATATTATATTATATTATTCTGAAACAACAATATATATAACAATGCATACATACATGTGTGTATATGATATTACAAAGTGTCAATTCACAGACGGCGTGCGCTATCAAATCTATTCAGAATATTATGAAAATTACATAACAGATTCCCTTCAAATAGTTCAATTTATATGGTGTCTTTGAACCCCGAGGGTATTTCACTTTGAGGTTACGCACTTTTTCCATCACTTGTATTTTACCAGAGTTCGCCAAAATGTGTTCCTTGCAGTACTGGAAGGCTGACTGCATGTGTTCCTCACATCACGCATAGACAATCTGACAATAATCATTAGTGCTATCCCAACACACATGTAGTGTGTGAGCTTCTGTTCTCACACACGCAGTGTGACATGTATGCAAAACGTGCGTTTGTATGTGCTTTACGAGCTTACTTAAAAATCACATAATCTAATCGTATATATAAAATGAAAACTGCAAGAGCACTAACAGTTATTTTGTATTAATAAATCAAATATTAATCAGCGTAGGCTATCGTCACTTTCAATTTCATCTGGCGGATTACCGACGACATGCATTGCCCTTTAACTATCTGCTTTCCATTGTAACATTAGAATACGATCCTTACGCATAGATGAATTCCAGTAAATTCCACTATCCGAACTCGCATTTAACTAGTCTACCTATGCCACAATCTACCGAGGGCAATTGTATATTCGTGTGTCCCTGAACGGCAATCTGGGTAAATACACATGGAAACTGCAAGTCAAACGCTGCACCTACCTGAAAGCTATTGTTCCCGGGATTGAAAGTAATTAGATGCTCTTCACAATTCCATCTACCAGCTTGCTGACAGTATCTGTTTCCATACAACGAGAATAACTGAGATTTTTAAGGATGTGTTTTTGGAATGACTGGGACAGAGTATGATTGTGGTAGGGAATTGTGGATAGATAGTAAAAGAACACGGAAAAATGTAATCTAAATATGACTGGTGTTCCCGTTGTGAAAGACAGTGTTTGAGAGATATATTTCAGCGTTCAGGTGGAACACGAGATAACCATTGTTTTTCCCAAACTCACGCATGACACTTTTAGTTGAATTTTCCGAAGATAATTTTGCAGCAAGGATGTTATGAGAATATTACGAAAGAATGTTATGAATAAGAACAAATCTTAATTAAAGAAAGAATCACGACTCCGAACAGGTGGAACAAATTATATCCACACGGCACCTCCCATATATTGCGTTACTATGAACATCAGCGCCACACCGGGAATTATACGCTCCATATCAATCACAGTTTTTTTTCTGGAATATACTTCATATCTAAGAAATTGTAAGGTAGTTAGAATGCCTTAATTAGAAATGTTTTTACACATATAATCAAAGTTTCTAATCAAATATTTGTATGAATGAATAAATAAATAAATAAATAAATAAATAAATAAATAAATAAATAAATAAATAAATAAATAAATAAATAAATAAATAAATAAATAAATAAATAAACGCACCTTCTATTTTTCTATGTATTACTTCTGTTTCTTCCGTTATTCTGACTATGAAAATTGTAATTTCTGTTTGAAATATACATTTATAGCAAAGTTATAAACGATTGGCGTTATGTTTTTCTAAATGTGTTAAAGGTAAACTCGGCTTATCATTTTGTAACGAAATATATTGAGAGACGGGAAATGGAAGCACATCACAATGAAAGGAAGATAATTGAAGTTAGCTATAAAATGACGATTACAATCAAGTTTATTTTCCCCCAGTGGTTAATATACGTTGTTTGAGGATATTTGTGTATAATATTGTATTATTTTAATGTCATTTTCTGTAATATATATTTAATATCATGTTCTACGTATTATCAGGGTTGAAGCGATGAAGGAAAAATCGAAGAATGCAGCACGCACGCGGCGCGAGAAGGAGAATGCGGAGTTTTACGAGTTGGCCAAGATGTTGCCACTCCCGTCCGCCATCACCAGCCAGCTGGACAAGGCGTCCATCATCAGACTGTCCACAAGCTACCTGAAGATGAGGACAGTGTTCCCAGATGGTAGGCCCAACATATATCTTAATACCCCTCTCTGTCACTTACCATATACTTGTGGAAACTTACACTGCACGATAGGCATACACTCGCCAACCTCATACTTATACACAGGCAGCTTTTTATCTCACCATGAACAGTCACACTGGACCTTTGTCTTATATGCAATACCCTGTGATCTTCTTAAATTAAACTGACTATATTAAATCATCAAAGCGCGTCGTCGCCTTGGACGCAAAATATGTAATTTTACGCTTTCTCATTACGGGTGTTGTTACAATGAACAATAGTCTTGTCTACTCTTCTGAAAATACAAATCCGTCGTCATGTTGCCCTCATCTCTCACAACTAATTCGTATAACTGAAGTCAACAGTGTTACCCTATTTGTTCTGAACGATGAATACATAAAATTAATATGTGACTGTGTCTTTAGTATATGAAACAGACGATATTCTTCGTTCCTACAAATAACCTATCGACATGTATTTTTCGTTTTCGCCGGAAGTCCACAGATGGGAAACATTCCTAATAGCTAAACTAATCGGTTGATGAAAACCAACTGTCAGAATTCAAATACAGCATATTCTGTTGCATTTTTGTCAAGAACTTGGAGAGAATCGTACGACATATTACCGTGTTAAGTCCTATTTACTTGTTGATATTTGGTGTAATATTTCACTCATAAATCAATTTCCGATTAAGCATGTGGCGTGAAACTTGTTTCTTAGATAAACCGGAGTTCCACTTTATTGGATTGGCAATAAATGTGTTTAGTTTGACATAGAATAAATAAAGTAACAAATGTGTGAAATAATGTTTATTATCTGGCCCACTTGAGCCTGAAATTTATGATATTCAATTGTTGCTGGGACAATATGATTTATACATTATACCGCCAGCGGTTAGACACTACCACGCCTCAAGTGACATGAAATGCATCCATTGATACTCAAACTAGTTTTATTGAACAATAAAATGTTTCCAATATTTGTATGAATCCAGAAATTCCATAAATTGTACAGATTTAGTTACTGTGCGCAATTGCTTGTCTCTTATATAGAACTTAGTTATTGAACTGTAACGAAGGCGACTTCCCTTCGTTATTTGTGTGGCTGTGAATGGTGTTAATAATATTCCCATTAATAACTGTATGATAACCTCAAATTTGCAGGTGCAACATTTTGGTAAATTGTTCAAAATAATTGTTCAAGGTTAAAGTATTTTTTTAAAGTTTAAAACAAATGTCTGTTCATTAATCAGTCCAAATGATCAGTATGATGTCCAGTGTTTAATCATTGATCACGACAAGTATATTTGGCTCTGTCTGTCGAGTACCAGGATAATCAGCCTCGTTTGCAATTTCTTTTTTCCGCCTCGCTCGCAACAAGTCCTACATGGCGGTGCGCGCGTGTCCAGCACAGCGGGGACCTGCCTGGAGTGTTATTATAATTGCTAAATGCTTGGGGGACAATTAATTTGAAGATGCTGCCATGCGGGAAAGGATAGGGCCTGTGGCAAGATGTGGATCTTTTCTAGTACTGTAAGATCTGCCTATGCTCCCATGTTTTAGGCTAGCACAGTCCTGGTAACGTGTAGATAATATAAAAAAAGCACCCCGACCAACTTCATAAATAGGCATTAACTTACATTATATAGTTTACATTTTTCTTTCAGATATAAATTTCAAAAATATTTCAGTGACAGAGTGTTAGGCGTCTACCATGGATTTTTTTTATCTTCATGAAAACTATTTGGGGAATAATAATAACATGCTGGTAAATGATGAATTTGGAAAGCTTTTACTACTATTAATATCCCTGCAGAAAAGCTGAAACAAAACAAACTGATGTTATTTGTTTTTCCCAAGTGGTGTACTTTTATTTACTCAATATTGTCTTTCAACTAAATGCTGACTTCCTATTATAAGCACTAAGTAATGGTTATTTCATGTGGACGCCGTCATCCTGATATCTCCAATTTAAATAGATTGGCGTTTTATTAGGCTACAGTCTTAAAACAACCACAAGCAGTACATTTCCTCTTTAATTCAGCAACAATAAATTTCACAATAACTTTTGAGATATCATCTCAGTTTGGCACCCAAGGCGCAACAACACGTGCTATCATCGCAGGGGTTAATTACTCAGCCTGTTAACCGCCATTTACAATGATGTACTGCTGCGCCGTGAACTATAGTGCCATTAAACAATCTCATCATTAGGCGAGAGTAACCAGTGCATCAACTGATACGCAAACGCAACTGTCTTGACGATGTTTCAAGAAATTTCACGATTGCCGAGAAAGGCGCTAGAGCGATAAATATTCTGTATACACAAACCCCTTGTTCTTTGTAGATTTGAGTATAATAAATAAGCATAAATGTACTGACACATTGACACATAGTCCAATACTTATTTTTACATGTGTACATTGTTAAATAAATACTGGTATCTGCCAGATTAGTATTTAGTTAGGAATGTCCCACGGTGCCGTAAAGTCAGACACATGTCCTACAGTGCCGTAAAGTCAGACACATGTCCTACAGTGCCGTAAAGTCAGACACATGTCCTACATTGCCGTAAAGTCAGACACATGTCCTACATTGCCGTAAAGTCAGACACATGTTCTACATTGCCGTAGAGTCAGACACATGTCCAACAGTGATGTAAATTCGGACCTCAGAGGTATTTAGTCAGACTATCGTCTACTCGTATTATGTAGACAGACTCATGTCCCGCAGAAGCATAGCAGGCAGCCAGACGCATGTCCAACTGTAGCATGTATGAATACACTTAGCTTACAGTGCCATGTTGTCAGAATTTTGCCTGCACTGGTATTTAAATAGACTCGATCACGTCCTTACAGAGCCAAATAGTCAGACTCGTATCCTACAGTGATATACAGCCAAATATATGACTTGACGAAACAAACCAAGTCCTTTACTGTCAGTTTTGAACAATTCATCCAAATGCGCGTACGCAGCTTTGCACCAGGCCCTTTGTATACGAAGGTTGTAAAGAAAGCGGTATTGTATACGCAGACAAAAGCTTAATTTCTCCTCTGGCCACAGCCGGACATTAGAGTTTGTTACTATCGAATGCTAATTCTTTTTCACTTACTCCTGGTTTTCAGTGTGTCTTATTGGCAACAATGTCAATCGTTGTTTGGTTAAGGTTGAAATAATTTCTCGCTTTATTCCGTTCTCTAGCGATTATATCTGAGAATAGGAGTCATTACACACTAGAATCAAGTATGTTCTTGACCCCTACAGATATGTGCACCTGACTCTTCTGTCATGGGGGACCCTTAATTACCTCACACAGTAAAACAGAATTTGTGACTCTAGGATCAAAAGCACAGTTATCAAAGTCTCATAATCACTTACTGTCACAATTGGTGACTGTGACATTGCATCATCTGACTGTGCCATAAGTCTAGGAGTTACATTTCAGAGTAACCACGGAACAACGTGTCAATCAAATGTCAAATCACAACATCAGTCGAATATGATATCTTCTCAAAACAGAAACAGTCAAACTCTGCAAACGTTTGCGTCAATAGCCCAGCTTCTCTACTATCTAGAACTTCAGAGAATACAAAAGTCTGCATCACCCCTCATTACTCGTTCCCGACGCAATCCCTCCACTAGGTATCCATGGAGTGCATTGAGTGCAAAATTATTATTCTTACTCATAAGTACTTCTATGACAATGACGCCTGTTTCTCACAAGCCCTGCCAATCTCTTCGTTATGTGGGCTGGTTCTCCTTAACTCTATCTGGAACAATCTTCCAATATCTCTCAGATCTTCAAATCAGCTCATCTCTTTCTGTTTCAAAGTATGGTTGTTATGCTGCAGCTGTATGGTACTGACTGTATATCCCACAGGACGTCTGTTTGTTATGCTGCAGCTGTATGGTACTGACTGTATATCCCACATGACGTCTGTTTGTTATGCTCCTCTATATGGTACTGACTGTATATCCCACATGACGTCTGTATGTTATGCTGCAGCTGTATTGTATTGACTGTATATCCCACATGACGTCTGTTTGTTATGATGCAGCTATATGGTACTGACTGTATATCCCACATGACGTCTGTTTGTTATGCTGCAGCTGTATGGTACTGACTGTATATCCCACAGGACGTCTGTTTGTTATGATGCAGCTTTATGGTACTGACTGTATATCCCACATGACGTCTGTTTGTTATGCTGCAGCTGTATGGTACTG
>VKKT01002211.1:104946-117098 GCA_008038995.1 Haliotis laevigata | reverse complement strand
GCCATGTCTACTGGCCTGTACACTGGACCGCAAACCTCCATGTTTACAGGCCTGTACACTGGGCCGCAAACCGCCATGTCTACTGGCCTGTACACTGGACCGCAAACCTCCATGTTTACAGGCCTGTACACTGGACCGCAAACCGTCATGTCTACTGGCCTGTACACTGGACCGCAAACCTCCATGTCTACTGACCTGTACACTGGGCCGCAAACCGCCATGTCTACTGGCCTGTACACTGGACCGCACACCTCCGTGACTATTTGCCGCCGTGTCGGCTCATGGCATCCATCATTAACTGTTGTCAAGTGACACATGATCTTTATTGCAGATATTGAAGTGGAGAGGTCATTCTTTTTGAGGATGAAATGTGTTCTTGCCAAGAGAAACGCTGGTCTCACATCAGGTGGCTATAAGGTAAGAAACCATTACCGTCATTTACTGTCATATTATATATACAGGCATCTCTGACATCTGTGCTAATTTAATACTTTTAATGCTCGTCAATTCGAGTGCTTTAATGGACGCGAATTTCAAATGTCTGCAAAAGTTGCAAATATGTGTTTTACTAGTGAAGCTAATTGAACCGGACATACAGTAGTACATGTGTATTTGACCAGCAAATTAAATCTTCATGAAACCTATCAACATAGCATTTGTATGTGAATAAGTCAGTTGAATATATTATGTCTGGTGAACATATGCGTAGGATAGAATGCCATGTATTTAGTATGGTGTTTAGTATTAGTTTGCAACATATACTACATCCGGGAACTGATCAGTAGAATGGATTACCATATGTTTGTCCGGTATAATGTCTGAAAACCTATCAGTAGGATAGATTTCCAGATGTTTAGAAAGAGAGTTAGAAACATAGAAAAACAGTACACATGCCTTCAGTCTGAAGAACATACATGGTATCGCTTTGAAGATACGTCACACATCACTTGAAAGTTGACCCTTGAATGGAATAGGTCTTCCACAACTCATGCTTGTTGTAAGAGGCTACTGACTGGATCGGGTGGTCATTCACGCTGGCTGGCATGATATATGTAATTGTATCCACATTGACCAGATCGATGTTCATAATGTCAGTCAGTGGATTGTCTGTACAGACAGACGTCATATAGCTGGACCATTGCTGAGGGCGGAGTTAAATAACAAACGTAACAGTGGTTCGAAATGCTCAGTCAGTAGTTCTGTGAATGTATATTCACCATGTCAATTTGTTTGTGATGTGAGGCATACAGTCCTTGTATTTATGGAAGAAGCGGCTATCTGGATGCTACATATCAATCACCTGGTACTCTTTCCTTCCCTGTAGTGAAGAGGTCATGTGAAATCTGACTGTTGTGTTTCAGGTGATACACTGCAGCGGCTACTTGAAGATCAAACAGTACACGATGGACATTGCCCCGTATGATGGTTGTTACCAGAACGTGGGACTTGTGGCTGTCGGACATTCCTTGCCACCGAGCGCTGTCACTGAAATCAAAATGTTCAACAACATGTTTATGTTCAGGGCGAGTCTTGACCTCAAACTCATCTTTCTAGATGCTAGGTAAGTTGAGACGGTCACAACAGTTTCAACCTTATTGTCATCTGCACAATTTAGTGTGATGATGATTTGTCGTTTTACTTAATTAATATTCCATTATGAAATGATTTACAATTTTTCTAAAGGGCTTTTGAATTATTTGAAATGCTAAATATTTGGTATATATCTAAGAAGGTGTGTTGATGTGCAGTATGCCTCATTTATCGATATTCCATATTTGGACGGAACTACACATGTCGAACGCCATTTCAGAGTTGCTGCTCTAACTGGATATGAACCTCAAGACCTCATAGAGAAGACGCTGTATCACTACATACACGCATGTGACATTCTACATATGAGATATGCTCACCACACCCGTAAGTAGCTGACAAGGAGGACCTAACCTGTTAGCGTTAGGTGATACTATTCCATTACGTTCCATGCTACATTACATCTATAAACTGCACGTATAGGGCACCTTACTCAGAAATTATGAGTTAGCGAGCGAATGAGTTTAGTTTTACGCCGCTGTCAGCAATATTCCCGCAATGTCATGGTGGGGGACACATGAAATGGGCTTCGCACACTGTACCCATGTGGGGAACCCGGTTCTTCGGCGTGTCGAGCGAACGCTTTAACCACTCTGCTACCAAACCACCCCTAGAAATTATGCAATTTGATCAATCTGCAAGAATATTATGCCGAGTGAATGTATCGGGGCGACATGATTGCTACTACGGGAAAAGACGAATCAGATTGCTGCAGGTGGAAGCAGTGACCACGGGAAAACCAGGCTGGGAAATTAGTCCCCCAATAAGTAACGTAGGCGGGACTCCCATGGCCATACCATAGCTAGTGGCCATAGCTAGGGAAGAAAAGTATGGAGAGCAATCGCGACAATCCTTCGTGTCATGAATAATAATTCTGACATGGGGACTACGGTATTAATCAAGAATACTCTCAATGTAAATGCCTAGGTCACTGGCGTAATAATACTGGAATAGCATTGGCCGAAGTGCGAGATTTTCAGTTATACAGAACCGAGCACGTAAAACTACAATTAAAGGTCAAGTGTCCCACGAAGCACCCTACACCTGGGTTCGAGTCGCTTTATAGAACAGAGGGGACCACACCAGCTGTTATGCCTGACGCAGTTGCGAGCGAATTAGGATATCGACATTGGACAGTCCCGTAGACTATTCGAAAGCTTTCATGGAGTACATGATTTTAAGTGAAATTGATATTCCTGTGTTGTTTCATAGACTGTGTGTCCGAAGTGGGGATGAACAAGCTATTGACATATATTAATATGCGATAACATATGCTGGCACAACACAAACCAGGTTATTTGAAGAATTATCAGTATATAATTAAGACAAATAGTTTTAATCGTACATGTATATCAAATTTATCTGGATCGAATTTAATGCCCGGTAACCCATTAGGGCTTTTGTTTAGGTATCATTGCGTAACCGGACATGCATTAAACATTACAAGGGAAAAACAGTGCAGCGTTTGATGTACTTATCATGTCGGTGATAGGTCCTTTTACAACCACTGGTCACTTGTTCTGTATGTCAAAGCTTAGGAGTACACGTAGGTAAAATGGTAGGTTACTTGTTCTATAACTCTTGAATAAATTATACGGTGTCGGTACTTTTTTTATTTTGGCATTAAAAGTTTGGGCTAAGAAAGTAGTTGTGGGTTGTTCAAGGTATCTTCATCGTAAAACACATACATCCGACGGCGGCTAGTGTGTCTGCATTCCTTAGCATTGTTTTTTTCTTGTTTTGAGTCAGATAGAAATAACTTGTGATGCACTAAGCAAAGTTACTTCTCAATGAGTCATGGACTATGGGCCATAACTACTGACGATGCCTTTTATCCCCTATTCAAGTAAATATCAATCAAACGTGATACTAACTGTATATTAATTTAGTATGTCAGCGACTCTGATTTATTTGCCACCGTTGATGGTAATGTATGCATTGAAACTACATGAAGCAACAGTGCATCTTACTTTCTTTTGGCGCTGCATTTTCTGTTGAATAGATTTACCTATAGGGTCATCTGGCTGTTTTATTACTTACAGCTACAACCCAATCAGTTACATGCTGCCTAAAGACAAGAGTAATTGGATCACGCACTTGTAAACTATTTAATTTGTCAGTGTCTATATGCGTTTACAATACTACTTGTCTGCTTTTGGTGGTTCCAACAAACATTAACTGAACTTTATCAAGCATGTCAAGCATAATTTAGGAAGTGAGGTCAACATGTCTGTTTCGATAAGCTACTTGTACAGTTGCCTGACTGCAGAATACTTCAACCGCTCATCAATATGGTTTCATTTAGCCAAGATGTCTAATGTTGCTAACTGTAAAAAGGATAATCAACAACGATGGCAAACAGTTTTATTTGTCACCAAATACATGACGAACAAGATGGAATGTCATCCCCCTATATGTGTAAATATCTGGCATACATATACGAATTTGCTGAAATATTAAAGTACTGTTGAAGCATTTCTTTTCACCACTTGCAGTGTTGCTAAAGGGTCAAGTGACTACCAAGTACTACAGGTTTCTGGCCAAGGATGGCGGCTGGGTGTGGATGCAGAGTTACGCCACTATTGTGCACAACAGCCGCTCCTCCCGACCACACTGCATAGTCAGCGTCAACTACGTCCTCAGGTTGGGACCATTTTTCAAACTTGCTTGAAATATAGAATAGTAATATAATGTTTGCTGGAAACAAGTAAATTGTATCATGTTACCCATCTGGAATGTCAGAAAATATAGAATAGTAATATAATGTTTGCTGTAAACAAGTAAACTGTATCATGTTACTCATCTGGAATGTCAGAAAATATAGAATAGTAATATAATGTTTGCTGGAAACAAGTAAATTGTATCATGTTACCCATCTGGAATGTCAGAAAATATAGAATAGTAATATAATGTTTGCTGTAAACATGTAAATTGTATCATGTTACCCATCTGGAATGTCAGAAAATATAGAATAGTAATATAATGTTTGCTGTAAACAAGTAAACTGTATCATGTTACCCATCTGGAATGTCAGAAAATATAGAATAGTAATATAATGTTTGCTGTGAACAAGTAAATTGTATTCTTACCCATCTGGAATGTCAGAAAATATGCCTATGCCAAATCTATTTCTAAACTCTCTTGGAGAAAGTAAGAAACGGGGCCTTTATTACACACGCATAAGTTATTCAAAGACAAAATGACATGGTTTGCTTGTGAAGGAATGCCTATTTGAAGTTAACTACAGAATGTAACGCGTGATGGGAATTAAGATTGGAGTGACATGAATTACATCACCGAATGAAAATCGACGTTATCATTATTGGCTCTTGTTGATCCGTTTATATCCGAAGTCATACGTGAGATTTGCGTAGCAGTGCTTAGAATTACAATGAAGTTTAGACAGGGTATTCTCATCAAATCCAGCATTAAATGACAAACTCGTTGTAATGAGTGCCGAGGACGTTTCCCAATATTCAATATCAACCAAAGAAGGACAATATTGATCATCTCCCTTTCTATTTCAGCGACGTTGTTGCCAAAGATTGGCAAATACAGTTGGAACAAACTTTGTCCACAAAAGAGGTGTCTCCGTATTCTGCCATCACCGATCGATCACGCAGCAAAGTGCGTCCCTCACGCAAGTCTCGCCGATCTCCTTATCCTCAAGTTACCGAGACGCAAGATTTCTCATCTGACTACCCAGAAAGAACGTTTGATTTCGCACCAGATGCTTCCGTCCCAGTGCAGAACTACCCTGGAGTGATGTACCAACACCCCCATGAAGGTGTGGACCGCTATAGTGCACTTTACACAGCTCCATATGCACACCCTAGTATGACCGTGTATAGAGATGCGGCCTGTGTTTACCCGTATCAGACTCATCAACGGTACATAGATGAGCGCAATCCTTATCGGGGTTATGAGGAAAGATACTATCCTGCTAGAGACCCTGCTAACTATCCAGGTTATCTTTCGTCCACCCCGTCATCCATGCAGACAATGTCACGGTTGACGCATAACGAGTCAAGCCGAGATAGCTCGCAAAGCACTGGACAACAAACGACTCAATCGCAGTCTCAGCAGTTTGATTACCGTTCTCCTGGACACGGCTCCAGAAGCAGTTCAAGAGACGCTACATTCAACCAGTCAGCCGCTCACTACACAGCTCCGTACAGCAATAGGTCCGAATCATCAGCATCAGAAGTTGATGTGGGGAGTGAAGAATATGAAAAACGCCATTCGAGTTCACAGTCTCATCGAACAGATCGACCTAACAGCTCCAAGTTTGACTCCTTGATGGATACCACGAATCAGATTGTGAAAGAAGAGTCATACAAACCTCAGGATCAGTCCAATGGTCCTTTGCAAACATTATCACCCCCTCAGAGAGAGTCTGTGCAGCAATCAGTTATCATTCGCAGATCTTCAAATCAACCTTACTCCTCTAGTGAGGTGCGTACAAATGCAAACTCGAGTGATACCTACAATAATACGTCCTACAAGTCTCACACTTCCGGTACCGGGGCGATGCAATCTAAACGTTCTACTTCCGGAGCGGAAAGCACTCAATCAAATCTGTTGAACAGTTCTACTACAACTGATTCTCCTTCCGGGGATAAGCTATTGAATATGAGGTTATTACAGGATAAGTCTATAACCGCCCCGGACTACGCTCACTGTTTGAAAGCGGCTGCATGTAGCTATGATAATTACACTCAAGCCAGTATGTATCAAAGTGCTCAGAGACCGTACCCGGTTGTGCCCCAGGCTGGGTACACCAGTGTTATTGTAGAACCCCAACAGTACCATATGGCCAATGGGTATGTGCATTGATGACTCACCGAGGTGATCGCACCAGCGTTCCCTTCGGGCTTCCTATTCAGTATTTAAGGCACTAGAAGACTCACGTAAACGCAAACTTGCAATTATTTCATGATTCAGGGAATATGTCTATAAACAGAGACTTATCTGAATGTGATTATCGTACTGTATTATGTATTTGACTGACATTGCACACAGCTACAATCATAGGACATACATATACAGCAAACACAGCGTATGTCTCATTAATGCTCCATCACCAGTAATTCATGGGCAGCCAAGTATCAGCAGTAAACGGAAACGTAAAATCTCAACTTGAAAAGGTGCTATGACTTCATAGTATGTGCTTAATATCACACGTAGAAACCTTTCTATATGAAGTTAACATATATTCAACTTAAGTTATTTGGTGCCTTGTTTTTGACAATTGGTTGACACGTTAGATGTACGTGCAGGTGTAGACGATGCGGATGTGCCTGTGAGTGTCGTTACATATGAACCGTCTCTGATATTTCTCATCAATGTTCTTTATTCATTTGCATAATGTCAGAAACATTGTCTGATCTTTGTCATGTTTGAATACAATTGTAAACATGTGTCCCATTAAAAACCTCTAGGTTTTTTGTCAAATAAATATGTGTTATTGTTGAGATATGGTCGATTTCTATATTGATTATAACGTCATCACGAAAAGTGGTGGGTCTTTCGTGCATGTCTGGTTCAAACAAAATCACTAACACTAAGCACTACACATGACATTTTGTGTGAAGTTAAAATCTAGTAAGGTATTGTGAAATCTTTTGAGAAATTCAATGAGGGCAAAATTGTATTTTTATGATAAAATGCATCACAAACAATCCATTTGGCAAACTGTGATCATTCCTCATCCCTACCTGTGAGCCCACTCAGACGAAATTCTACTATCAGACGACAATTACCTAAGAGATCCGACTATCTGACGAGAGTCCACTCGATGAATAGTGGGGACCCCACTATCCGACTTGGACCCAGTGTATCAGGGGAATTCACTATCTGATGAGAACCCACTGTAAGAGGGGACCACACTATCCGACTAGAACACACTGTATGAGGAGATGAACCCATTGTATGAGTATGCTCCACTATCCGACAAGGACCCAGTAAAAGAGGAGAATTCCCTATCTGACTATAACCCACTGTGTGAGGAGATCCAATTATCTGATGATACCTCGCTATCTGACCAGATTCCTATCTATGTAATGAACCTTATGACGTAACGTCTTTGATTAGTTATCAATTTTAGAAACTAGATAAATGTGAATGCATAGTATGTACAATGTATCTCAAAATGAAAATCTTATATTGATGTTTACTTGAAAGAGCCACTGTCTTTCATCGTAAGTGGGACCGCGGGTACTAGGAGAGCGGAAGGTGTCCCTGCCTGGTTGCGTCCAACCCTTCTCCACGTTTTGGAATACACAGTTAAACGACAACCACTACTTGAAATCATACTATCACTATCTGTGAAGATCCGGGTTAGAATTGATCTTCCATAACCCTGCTATCGTTAGAGGCTATGTATATAATCGTATCGCAATTGCGTAGATAAATGCTCACGATGTCGGTTACAGGATTGTCTGATAAACTGCTGACTGCGGCGCTAAACAACAACCGAAACATTCACATACCTAGTTAGGTATAGTTATCAGCTTAGTCATCACCCAACCGGTCTGGGTAACGTGTTAACAAAAGACGCTAAAATTAAACTACCGCAGTACGAAGGAACTACTGCTCAAATGTAAAATTCTTCGATGGCTGAAAGAAAAGTAGCTTTAAGAGTAGCTTGAGTTAGGAATATAGTTTCATGCTGCAATCAATAATCGTTACGCTATATCAAGAGGGGATCAGAAAAAAAATCGTCAAGCTATATGAAGACGGCCGGTAAATAATCGTCACGCTATTTCAAGACGGCCAGTAAATAATCGTCAAGCTATATCAAGAAGACCGGTAAATATTCGTCAAGCTATGTCAAGACGGCCGGTAAATAATCGTCAAGCTATATCAAGACGGCCAGTAAATAATCATCAAGCTATATCAAGATGGCAGGTAAATAATCGAATCTAGTTCAGGATGACCAGTGATTAGAAACATGGCCAACGACCACGTTCTCAGTCCCTTACTATGAAATAATGGGTTCATGTCTTATTGCATATCAGTGGGGATCTCAAATTATTTGCGTTTTCTGGTTGTACAGACCCATGGGTTCCAATCAAAAGAATTCAGATGCTCAGGAATGAGCGACCGTGTCATTCACTCCAATGGACTGGTGTAATTTATCCTTTTTCGTGAGGAGAGTGTGCTTTTGGTCAAATAACAATAGTTGGGAAATTATTAAATAGAATTAAATGTTTCATAACCGTCGGTCTTAGTGCTTCAAATATGCGGTAACACTCTTTTCTGTTCTTTTATTACGAGCTAATGTAAGACTGTGTATTAATTTCATTTGCTATATGTATTCATACTCGTCATTTACTGTAGGGGATCCAACACTTTCGATGTACAAGAGGGAAACGTTAAAGGGAAAATGATAAAGCAACCTCGCATTTAGTGTTATTTTTGTATGGAAATAAGATAAGATATGAAATCGTCAACAATGATTAAAGTCGAGTGGTGGCAAAACCAAAACTAAACATTCCTATAATTGTCGACGGATATCTGTTTTCATACATTTTCGAACGGCAGTGTTTATTCCAGCAACAGCGAGGCGGGATGCATGACGCAGACATTGTAACGAGGGTTTGTGTTTAAGATATAGTTGTCTTTATAAGGTAAGACACATGTTTTACAATCGTTCATAAGCGTCCCATAACAGGAGGATATAACAATCTACACACAGTTGAGGTGGATTTGTGGGACATAAAAATAGACAAAGCTTTCTATCCATTCAGTGTTAGTCGTTTTGCTTTAAAACTAGATGGAATTAAGAGGAAAAACTGAGACTCGCGGTTTTGTTAGATAACATGCACACACATTTCCTAGACTTTCATAATTTCATTTTCATCTAAGTGTTATGGTGTGTTAAACATGAATGTAATCAAACTTAAACGTATAAGACATTTCAAACTAAACAAGGATTAAAAAAGGTACAAATATCAAGCATATAATGTGCAAAACATATTTTGGCATTGTTGAGAGCATGTGTGGGGAGTAAATGTCATGTTGTTACTCTGGTCACTGGCGAGGCCGAGGACAGTAACAGCTCAACAGCCCTTGACTCTATGCTAAAACGGTAGACATCCGTCTCAAGCAATTCAATTAAAGAATGCAAATAGACAGATACCCCGATATTGAAGTGTCTAGAAAGGTTAGCTGGGAAATAGAAAGCAACTAAGAATAGAACCGGAAGTTAGACAAGATGGCCTCCTCATTTCGCACTCTCGCTGCAGAAAAGGATATCGGATGCTTCTGGCGAATGAAGGACAGAAAATTGAATTCTCGTGTTCCATGAACATCAAGTTGAAATGATCTCGTTAAGCTCTTGACTTAAAGTGCAAGTTTTTAATTCTTTCTGTTTAACTGTCGTTTAGAACGGTTGGTCCATTCACTGGTTAGGACAGCAAAGGAACATCATGAGATCCGCTTTTTTGCTAATATCGGTAATTACAAGATCTTGCAATGGACGGGTTAGGACACAAGAGCAAAGATTTGTAAAAGTAATGGACTTCTAGGACACTGTCAAAAGAATTTTGAGAATATGCTAAATTGAAAAATCGAGGGAAAAAGAGCAATACCTCCTTTGATCTAAATGTCACAGTTTTTTTATGATATTCACGTGTATTTTAGCTGCCACATTATGTGTATCCCCTAATCCGAATAATCGCTCAAATGTTGCTTTTGAAATTTTCATCCTAATGGCTAACAGAGTGCCCAAGGTTGTGCAACAGGATGGTCAGCTTCTCGTCAGTTTTCTTCCGTCGGCGTGAGAGTATGTAGGAGAATTCTTCCACCAAAATAATAATAATCTCAACTTATCATAAATATATTAGCATGCAAAGATATGATTCTCTGTATTGGTCACCCTCTAGGCGTATGGGTGTCCCAGATTACCGAAAAGCAGCCTGCTGAGATGGAAACTTGCTATTTTGATGGACATTAACATTTCGTGCGGTTCGGACGATACAATTTTGATAACTAAACATTTGCCAAGTCCTTGTTCGAGTGTTGCTGACAATAAAGGTCTTGGTCTATCACAAAATGAACTGTCGAAGTGGCCATTTTCTCCTGCAATGTGTTTTAGAGGGATGTGCTGTTACACTAACTGTTTTAACTAACAAACGTGGTTCACGGGTAAAACTCACAAGTTATGTCCTCTAAGAAGTCATTCCTTTTTTTCCACCTTGAATTCACTGTCACTAACAAATTCACTGTCACTAACAATTATACATGTTAAGTAAATTGCATCATATCTCTTCTTTATCTTCTTTAAATTATCCAGGGCGAAGAGATTACAGAGTCAAGATTTGATAACAGCTCACATAAATAATGTTTTAGATCGATTGTGTATCGTGTTTGTTTGAGCGCAAATTACAGCATCTATTGGGCTCGACACAGAGAGACACATGACGCTCGATGCTGACTCGGTAAACACGCATATGCATGACGTCACTGTTCACCTAACGCTAAATGAAAACAATGTACAACTACTTATTAGCATGTTAGAGCACATGGGGTTTCAATTACGCCACGTTGCTTCAAATGTTTCTTCTGGGATTGCCAGAAGAAGCATATAAGAATATATTCAACGATTTGGAATGTATTGTTTATTTACCATTTTCAGCTTGCTATCACCTGATTTATTGACGCTGTCATATATCACAATAATGTCTTTTGAAATCTTTGTACGTCCTTATCGTTGTAACACCTAGAGCCGTTTTGAGATGTTTAGTTGTCTCTATATGGCCAGTAAAAGCAATTCTAATGCGTGCAGTTGACGATGCCCGAGAGAAAGTTTACAGTTCTTAGTCATGTTCACAGTATGATTAATAGAAACTTCTACCAGTTGTTTAGAATAAAACTAACTTTGTTATATATTTTTTTGCTCTTTGTTTTTTGCCTTTTTATTACGAGGTGCTACATATCTTACAAAATATCAGCTCTAATGGTTTTCTGGTTTTAAAAGCCAGATCTTCTTAACCGCGTTTTACAGTTTCAATGTAAATTCAATTAAGAACCCAAACAAGCTTTAGGAATGTTTCTGAACGGATGAAATGTTGCTTAAAGCGTCATGATTAGTTAGATACATGAACGTTATAAGTATACTTTACTGTAAACTTCCCAATATACATGAACGTTATAAGTATACTTTACTGTAAACTTCCCAATATACATGAATGTTATAAGTATACTTTACTGAAAACTTCCCAAGATACATGAACGTTATAAGTATACTTAATGTAAACTTCCCAATATACATGAACGTTATCAGTATACTTTACTGTAAACTTCCCAATATACATGAACGTTATAAGTATACTTAATGTAAACTTCCCAATATACATGAACGTTATAAGTATACTTTACTGTAAACTTCCCAATATACATAAACGTTATAAGTATACTTTACTGAAAACTTCCCAATATACATGAACGTTATAAGTATACTTTACTGAAAACTTCCCAATATATTGGAGTGAGTGAGTGAGTGAGTTAATATTTAACGTCACATCGGCAATATTTCAGCCACATCGTGACGAGAACAT
>VKKT01002211.1:61427-72673 GCA_008038995.1 Haliotis laevigata | reverse complement strand
CGCCAGGCTCCCCATTGTTCTCGGTGCCCTTGGTTTGGTACCTCCTGATCTCTTGGCGCAGAGCAGAAGAGTGCCCGGATTCTCCACCGGAAAGTTCTTGGTGGGTTTGACTAGGCAGCGTTTCCTGGGAGAAGTCCCATTCGCTGCCTGGGCTGCGTGTAGAGGGGGCAAGGGCCTTGAGCTGATGATGAGCCTCACCAACCTGATTGTGCCAGGATCACCCGAACCTTCTCTGCTGCATACTATCTTTAACCTGTAAAACATAATAATATTAATGTGGGTATTTATAAAGCACTACATCCAGGTACTATTACCCGCACATGACGCTACAATACGAGAAAAATAGTTAAAACTATATACAGCAGACAAAGAAAGACAACTGAACAATAAGGAAGTCTAATAACAGTCCAGACGGAAAGAGTGGGTTTTTGGAGAAGATTTAAATGTGTCCAAAGTTTCAGCATTCTTGATGTGAGTGGGCAAGTTGTTCCAGAGAATGGCGGCTGCGTGTTGGAATGATCTTTTCCCATAGGATGAGAGTCGAACCTTAGGCATGACAAGTAGCTGGTGATTCTTGGATCGTAATGGTCGGGTTGGGATGGACTGACTGGGATCGTAATGTTCGGGTTGGGATTGACTGACACAGAAGACTGGAGAGGTATTCAGGTGTTTGTCCATGTAGAGCTATGAAAGTGATACATAGAATTTTTAAGTCAATCCGGAATTTGACAGGCAACCAGTGTAGAGACATCAGTGAAGGTGTGATACTTATACTATGATCTTTCTTGGACTTGAGGCAGATGAAGCGAGCTGCTGAGTTCTGTAGTTTTTAAAGTTTCTGAAGATGAGTTAAACCGATGCCAAAGAGCAGATTGTTGCAATAGTCGAGTCGAGAGAGTATAAAGGATCGAACCAAAGATTGAGCATATTCCGTTGTGATGAGGTTTCTAATGGAACTGATGGTTCGGAGATAATAGTGGCAGTTCTTGTAAAGATGATTGACTTGAAATTCCAAAGACAAACTAGCATCAATATATACACCAAGATCCTAGTAACAGGGGATGTTGAATGTGAGATGAGGAAATCTTCACATTGCAGATGGATGTTTTCTGCAGCTGCTTGGGATTTCCAAGGACGAGCAATTCCGCTTTGTCATCATTTAGTTGGAGTTTCCTTGTGTTCATCGAGGTCTTTATCTCAGCACCTATCTATGATCAATGACTGGAGGCTGCAGATTCAGAATCCTGGTAACTTGATTGTCATCAGTATAGGCATAGTGTCAAAAGTCACGAAAGTCAATAACCGTGGGGAGACAGTTTACACGAAGAGAAAAGAATAGGACCTAGAACCCAGCCCTGGGGCATGCATGTTAACTCTACTATATCAAGTGTATGATTCTGAACTTTTACCACCTGTGTTCGCTGATCCAAATATGATGAGAACCAGCTGAGTGTAGTCCTTTGACACCAATTTATAAATTATCGATATATGCCAGAAGGCGGTGGCTCATAGGCCAATATGTGTCCAATTACTTGTCATGTGCAGAACCAGCCTGACATTTAAATTGGTATACAAATATTGATATTTGTGTCATACTTGCTGGAGTATAAAATTCCTGTATCAGCATCTTGGATATTTGGTGCTATATGACATCGTCTTTGTTGACGCTCCATATGTAGGTGGGGAGCAGGGATACTGAATTATTTTATTTTATTCATATCACAACAAGCTGGATCATCTCGTCATGAAAAGAAACGAGGTCTTCACGAAATAGATCACTCACCTGAACATCCAGCTAGTTGAAGTGAGGTGAGGTGAAATGGGGTTTAACGTCTCTCATATGACGACGTGCATGTGTGTGCATGTGTGGCTGCTTGTACAAGCCTTGACTTAAGCTGTTTAATAGTGCTAGCTCACTCAAGGGCCGAACCAGTCTGGCATGGAATTGGTAGATAAATAGAGCTATTTATGTCATATTTTCTGGAGTATATCACCCCTGTATCCCTCGTGTCAGCATCTTGGATACCCAGTGCTTATTGACACCTTGTTGGCATTCCGTGGTGGATGGGGACGATTTCTTTCCATCATGGATCCCAAACAATTTGATTCAACTCGTAACGAAAAGAAGAGGCGATTAGATGAAATTGATCAATCTTCCAGAAATATATATCCTAATGCTGACTGATTTGATTCCTTGTAATCGAGGGAAAAGTCAAAGTACTTTTAAAACTCAATCCATCTGCCATTTCTGAGGTCATTTCTGGAATGTGTAGAGAAGTGTCGAACGTCACCAGTCTTCGTAGTGGCTCATTACTGGTCGAGTGTGCACGGAGACAGCAATTTCTGGATCTGTTATCTATCAAAACATTTGCAAACATTGAGGTTGCTGTGTCTGTGCACAGAACATTAAATTCCTGTCGCGGCATCGTTCGTGACAAAGCACGTTGTCTTTCTGACAAGGCTACGGAACAGGCTGTCACAGCAGTAAAACGTTTTACAATTAAGAGAGAGGTGTCATTGCCTACATCAACACCTACCTCTTGCACTCATTCTCACTCAACATAAACATTTACTCTATTGCCTTGTCGCATGATTGTAAGCGCAAAAATATTGAACTTCTTCACAAAAGTTAATTTGGAAATAAAGATACATTTGGTATTCTGAGTTAATTTACCATTGCCATTTCCATAATACCTAAAAAAAAATATTCTTACGATATGTAAAACATCACATTTTAGTTAAAAGTTGCATGTCGCCAGCGACGGTGTGTATATTTGTTGCATCAAAAATAACACTAGTGATAGTGAATGTCATCTTTTCATGCATCATGTGGAAGATAACAAAATACTATGCTGAAGTTCACTGTGTGTTCATTTATCCTAATATTTGAGGGCAGTAGGCAAACTTTAGTGATATTCCACTGTCCTCTATTCTACTGCATTTTACGTTATGTTCAAAAGAAATAATAAAAGAAAACAACATCAAAAGAGAAATAAAAAATACATCCAGTAACTTTAAAAAAGTAATCGCTCATGCTCTATTGAAGACAATGAACATCAAATCCATTTGTTTTAACAACTTGTTAAACTATAAATATGTTGGGAAGATGTAGTGCATATACAGTATAGATAAGGGTGTATTTTACGTTACGACGTTATAAGACTTTATATGTAACCTGAGCACGTCTATATGATCATCTGGTAAGGAGTATGCAACCTAGTTCCTTTTCCCGTCTCCTATATTCGCAATATATCATTTAACTGGCGCGGCTCATAATAATGACTGATGTATTTTACGTTAGGTATTCTTCGTTACGGTATTTTACGTTACAGTTCCATATATGGCTATTTAACATCAGATAATGTGCATACGCCACTAACAAATTTGCTGACGCCATGAAAACATGTTGCGTCATTCATGCTGATTTCAATGTGCGTGCTGTTCATGATCTTACGCTCTGAAAATCATCGGTATGCAAGTACTGAACTTTCAACCTTATGATTCTTGTATATGTGTACAAGTCAAACTGTTAAACGTTTATCAATGCGTGTAATGAAGATATTCTAATGAGATGTATCATGTATAGTCATGCTCGGTAATGAAAAACATACTGAAATTACCATGTGGCATTCGTAACGTAAAATATAGTAGCTGTAACGTAAAATACAATCAGATTGTACTGGTGTTAAATGACCATAAATGCCTAAATAATCAAACGTTTGATGCTAAACGTTTGTTAATTAAAAGCTATGTAATTAATTTATTTGTATTTGCAGTGTTTTGAAAATGACAAAAACTGCAGCCGTTATGTTTCACAGTATCTTACGTTACAGTACTATTAAATGTTTATTACCTTACAGTGATACATTTGATAACCACTATGGAGCAAATAAATATATTTCCAGGTCGCATACCTCGACGTTGTCTATAAACATAGAAATGTCAGTGTAAGGCATTCAGTATTACTTTAGATGAACCAGARAATCTATTTGGAAATTCTTGTTTGAAGTTTCACCAATTGTCAATATAACGGTCAAATTATATATAAGATCTGATTACTCTCTTGATTTAATTGTGTTGAAATTAACTTTAGTTTGTTAAAGGATTTTAGCAAACAATTAAAACTAGTTGTACTATAGTTTTACATATATCTTACATTAAATTATTTTGTGTGACGTAAAACACACTAGAAAATACCCCACTACTAATAAGTGCCGTTTATTAACAAAAAGACCATATAGAACAAATTGTGTTCAGATTTTAAAAAATCCGATTTCCATGATCACAAATGTGCACGCTGACTGAGAATGAGTGCTTGACGTTTTCACTTTCAACTATTCCAACATCAGTTAAGGCAGGCTATTTCAATATCGGAGTGGAGGTATGTGTCCCCAATCCACTTCGGTGTTATAAAATTCACAAAGTCGTAACTCTGTAATGTCACCGTGTGGAGACCACCGTGAGGATACTGACTGTCAGAAAGATCCAAGCTGTGCAAACTGTGATGGCTCACAACCCGTTTTTTCCAGGTTTTGCCCTGATGGCAAAGAGAATCGAAGATCATGAAGCTCAAATGTAAAAGAAATATTTCATACTTTGATGCCAAAAAACTCTTTAAAAAAAATATAATCTCAACTCCTTTAAATTTAAAATATTATGCTGCAGTCACACGCTCTGTAGCATCATCCTCTGTTGCATGTCAGACTGACTTGACTTGGGATAAGTCAGAAAGACAAGCTGTTTCCGACGCACCAGCAACGTCCACAGTCACTCCTTCTACGTTCCGAGTCACCAAGTCTACGTTTTGAAGCAAGACAGAGAGTCTGAAACGTCTCCTTCGCAACAACCAAATGTTCATTCAAAAAGAAAAAAGAAAAAAAGAAATTACAACCCTTCCCCTCCTGAGGTTCCTCTGGAAAACTCTTTTGGACCTCTAGATATGGAGGTTACTCTGTCCTCACAGGACAGGCGGAGGAATAGTTCCTCCTTTCATTCACTTGAACGATCTCCGATTTAGCCACCATGACTCAATTGACCCAAATAATTCAGTGGAATTGCAGAGGACCGAAGAATAACTTAAGTTAAATACAATTACTCGTACAAGATCTTCAACTGTCAACATTATGTAACCTTGAGACATATCTTAAAGGCCGGGGTGCAAACTTCCAAAAATCCCATGGGTTTCCAATTAGTCTCCCATTGGATACTCATCAGCAGTGTAGATGTTATCTGCCCAATCTTAAACATGGTGATGTCAGCATCAAATAAGTGTAAAGCCCTAACCCAGCACAGCATTGGGTCAGGGGAATGGGGAGGGGGGCTATTTTCACAGCTTGCCTGAAATATAAAACCCTGAATGAAACTTGTAGCCAACTCACAGGCCTGTTACTATGGTAACGCACCTCCTCTGGCCACCTTACTGACACAGTGGAAAATTCAAATCTGGACTTGAAAAAGAGAATTATATTTTCAAAATGTATGTTTTGTAGGCTGTCTTCGTGTATACATTTTATAGTGAGCCTTCATAACATACTTCTTTACGCTACGGCTTAATTTCATCATGAACCGGTAAGTTTGTGATATTTCATGGAATGTACTTGAATACTGCATTGCTTTGCATCGAAAGACAGCTTTGACAACTCAAGGAGGCCACATCCCATCAGTGTATAAGTTTGAACCCCGCCTTTAAGAATACTGATACCTTTAACTTAAGATGGTATAGTGATTATCATTCCATAAAGCTACCGGAGGAGCTTCTATTTTGGTACATCGGAGCGTTATACACAGCCCTACGTACGGATCTTTAAAAATTGAGCTGGCATTGTGCAGCTTGTATATCCCTTAACATCCAGTTACGGGAACATATTCTTCACCAGATCTGTCACTCGCCGATTCCGTCTTGTATGGTCTTGCTACTGGCCAGTAAGACATCGTCCTGTGTAGGTTACCCAGCCCCGTTGGCATTTCTGGTAACACAATGACCGATCTTGCTGCAAAGGCAGCACTCAACAAATCTGTGACACCACTTCTTATTCCATACACTGATTACAAAGATAGCATTAGAACATACATCCGTAATCTGATGCAGAAGAAGTGCGTCCCAAAAAAATACATGAAATTAAACCATATATTGGTTACACCTACTTGGGTTGTCAGTTCAGATTTGAGGAGATCATTATACGACGATGTCGTATTGGCCTTACTAGATATACTCATGAGTACCTGTTAAAAGGTGAAGATCATCCGTTTTGTATCCCTTGTGGTGAAAGAATCACGGTCAAGCATGTCCTGCTTGACTGTATTGATTTTTCAAACACAAGGGACAAATATTTCAATGTCAAAACATCTTTTTTATAGCATTAATTAATTATCATTTAATAATTGATTTTTTAAAGGAAATATAATTACTTGATAAATTTTGAATAATATCTTTTGTAAATTAATAAATAGTATTTTAAACATGGTAGCATAAATTAGCAACTGCAATTGTTAGTGTCTGTATTCTCGAAGGGGGTTAAAGTATCGTAAAATTATTGTCCTCCTGAGAGGATACGTAGGTCCCAAAACTTTCAAAGTTAAATTTGTATTACCAGATTTGTAAAACGTAGTATTTTTGTTCTTTTAACGTTTGGCTAAACATTTCCTCCAATCGCCAGCGGTTGAAGGGATGGTGTAAATCCAACTAGGGTCCATGCAGGTAGCAAAGGCACTGTAAGTCCCCATGGTCTGGTGATCTATCTTCAGTTGTTGGCGACCTATAGCCAATTTTTATATTGAATTGTCCTTATTTGAAATCCAATTTTAGAGGGAGATGCTAGTTTTATTTCTTGATATTCTAGTTGGTTTTACTGTCCTTCGTTGACAGGTTTATATAATTTACATGTATTTAAGGTGAATTCTAAACTTGTTTTTGTCACGATATGGCTGAAGTATTGTTGATTTGACTGTAAATCTTAACTCACTCACTCACTCTGTTTCTCTGTTTTATGCATACTAGTATTAGATTTATATCATGTAAACATAATTGTTGTAAATATTGGGAGATTGGCAGAGGGCTTCATTAAGTTGGATAACGTGTGCCCAATGCTTTTCTTCTATGAATAACAACACGCCAGTTTGGCCCTTAATTCATCTAGACGGGTGGTAGAATGGGCCCGATTCTATCAATCGGCTGGTCACGCCAAGCCCTGTTCATGGTGACGTTTTTTTGCGGATTACATTATCATTGGGTCTTGGATATTTTGATCTACAGTGTATAAATGATTGTTTATTTTAAATTGCCCAGAGTCAGGAGGTGGTGGCTCATGGACCATTCTGGCGATATAAGACCACTGAAATCTGTCATTCTTGGGAATGATGTCATGGGCCGAACTAGCCTGAGTTTATTGTTTTAGGTTTTCATAGCTTTTCAAGTCTTTATCTCTGTGGCCTGGTGTCAGCATCCGTGGTGGGTGGGGAACAGGAGTGCTGAACCTATTGACTATCATCTTGGATCCCACGCCATCTGGTTCATTGAAAAGGAAACCCCGACGGTACGAGAATGCTGATGACTCTTCAAAAACTGTTTCTGCAAATTCTGAATCATGGGCTCGTTTCCTTGTGATTGAGGCAACTGATTTCCTGCCTATAAAACTAAATCCTTTGGCTATATCGAAGGCTGTTTCTGGAATTTGCGGCGACGTTAAAAACATCACCCGTCTCTGTAGTGGTTCCCTTTTGGTGGAATGCGCACGGAGACAGTAATCTCTTAATCTGTTATTGATAAAAACATTTGCCAATGTAAAGGTTTCTGTGTCCGTGCACAGAACTTTAAATTCCTGTCATTTTACCATTCGCGACAAAGCTCGCTGTCTATCTGACTTCACGATCAGGGTGTCAGCAGACAAACATTTCACCGTCCAGAGAGAAGGTATCATTGTGATAACCAACACTTATCTCTTGACGTTTGCTCGTGCTTCACTGCCACAGTCAATTAAAGCTGGATATTTTAATATCGTAGTGGACGTGTTTGTCTCTAGTCCACTCCGGTGTTACAAATGGTCAAAACTTGGTCATGGGTCAAACCCTTGTCGTGGCTCTGTGAATTGTCATCGATGTGGTGAGAGCCACGACAAAACAGATTGTGACAAGAGTTTTAGGTGCGCTAACTGGCATGGCCCACATGATGCCTCATCTAAATCCTGCACTGTGTGGCAAAATGAGTCAAGGATAATGAGATAAAAATGTGAGAATCTCCTATCTTGACGCCCAAAACTTGTTGTAAATGAGGCTTCAAGTCCAGTAAATATGACATACTCTTCTGCTGTCACTCGTCCTATAGCAACATCCTATGCTACATGCCAGACAGACTTGACATGGGTGAAGTCGGACAAACTTTTAACTTCAACTTCAGTTATATCACCAGCTTCCCCAGTAAATATATGTTCCTCTGAGACATCACCTCAAACGAAGGACAAACAGCCAAGTAGTAGTCAATTGACAAAACAGAAAGGAAATAAATTCAATAGGAAACAAACACCTGCCGTCCCTTTACCTTCAGAGTTTCCTCTAGAGACCACTTTTGGACCTCTAGACATGGAGGTCACTCTGTCCTCACAGGACAGGCGGAGGAGCTTATCCTCCTCGTATTCCTGAGGGAGATCTCCAATTGAACCACCATGACTCAGTTGGCCATAATAATTCAGTGGAATTGCAGAGGGCTTAAAATAACTTCAGTGACATACACTTACTAATACAAGATCTTCAACCGACGACATTATGTCTTCAAGAGCCGTATCTAAAAAATACTGACAACTTGAATCTGAGACAGTTCAGTGACTATCTCTCTTTTTCTCCTCCAGGAGATAAAGCAACAGGAGATGCTTCCATTTTGGTACGGCAGGGTATAATACATAGTACTGTCCATCTTAATACAAATCTTCAAGCTGTAGCTGTTCGTATCAACCTGCACATTACTTTAACGCTGTGCAGCTTATGTATATCTTCCTTCTTCTTATATTCGACAAACAGATCTTAAATATATATATCTTAAATACAATATATATATATACGATCAACTTCCGAAGCCATGCCTTCTCATGGGCGATCTGAACGGTCACAACACGTTTTGGGGTAGTGCCCATACTAATTGTACAATCCTTGAAGAATTTATTCAGAGAATGTCATATGTATATTTAATGATGATTCCTAAAGCCGACATATGTAGATTTAATGATGATTCCTCAACATCCAGCTTTGGGAACATATTCTTCCCTGGATCTGTATCTCGCCGACTCCATCTTGTACAGAGAATTTGAATGGATGGTCCATGATGGCGTAATCACATTGTAATCCCTATGTGGGAGTGATCACTTCCCCGCCATTCTCAAAAACATGAACCCTGGGGATGATCGACCTTTATCAAGGATTTTGATCACTTAAAAGATGACGTTCGTGCAAACGGCGAAGATCCAATACAGTTGTTTTCAGATATTCTTAACAAATTGCTGACCAAACTATACCAAAGCATTCTGCAATTCCACATATTCGTAAACCATGGTTTAATAATGAATGTGAACAGGCCAGAATGAGTAGGGAAAAAGCTGAAAAGTATTTTCGACGACATCCTACAGTACATAATTTAGATAAATGCAAAGACATTCAAACAAAATAAGCATAAGTCTTGGCGAAATTATGTTTCCAAGATAAATTCTCCCGCACACTGATGTCAAAGGTTTGGAACATGATACAAAGGATAAAGGGCAAAGGTTCCAAGTCTGCTGTCCACCATCTGAAGGATGGAGACAATTTCTTGACGGATAAGGCTGATATTGATAATATGCCTGGCGAAACTCTCGCCAAGCATTCGTCTTTATCCAGTTATGTCTTTGAGTTTCAGAAATACCAGAAACAGACAGACAGACAGATATTTTATACAGTATAGAGACCAAAGGCACATAATACAAAATAAATCAGTTGAAATAAGCTCACATAAAAGTGACAGGTTTATGTTTTCACAGTAGCAGCTCTAGTTTTATGGATACATTTAAAAAAATTACAAACATTTATGATAATATATTTATCTTTACTGTTAAGTAAGTGTATTAAGTTATGTTTGCTGACATTATCATACAAAAATGGAGTAATAAATCTGTTTCTGGCATCATTACATAATTTACAATAAAAAAGGACATGTGTTTCATCTTCAATACAGTTCATATTATCTAATTTACAGTAAAAACAGACTCTGTCAGCCGTTGGTATGTCATTATATCTTCCTACTTCTATACATAACCCAAAATTGCTACACCTGAACTTTGCTAGAAGTGATTTTAGGTAGGGAGAGATAGATAATGATGAGTAGCATTTCTACATGCAATAATGATTTAAGGTGTTTGTAGGCAAATGAATCTGAAAGGTTATGAACAGTGGCAGACCATAATTGTTTGAGATTATCTGAAAGCCGAAGTTTAAACTGCTGCATAAATGCCTTACTATAACCGACATCCTGTGAGACCCATACAAACCCAAAACCGAATGTAAATAACATATTTTTTGTCCCCGGCCGCAACGCGGAACGGGGGACTATGTATTCAGCGGCGTCCGTCCGTACGTACGTCCCGATTCTTGTTAACGCAATATCTGATGAACTGTAGTACCCAATGTCTTCAAATTTGGTGACAGCCTACATTGGAGGATTACACAGACACCAGTCGATTTGGGTGACCTTGACCTAATTTTCAAGGTCACCACGACACTGACCACATTCAAACTGTTGTTAACGTGATATCTCATGCACTGTTGTACCCAGTTTCTTCAAATTTGGTGACAGCATACATTGGGGGATTACGCAGACACCAGTTTATTTAGGTGACCTTGACCTTATTTTCAAGGTCACCACGACACTTTGAACACTTTTCAAACTCTTCTTGACACGGCATCTCATGGACTGTTGTACCCAATGTCTTCCAATTTGGGGACAGTATACATTGGGGGATTACGCAGACACCAGTGTATTTAGGTGACCTTGACCTTATTTTCAAGGTTACCACGACACTTGCACGCATTTAACTCTTGTTAACGCGATATTTCATGGACTGTTGTACCCAATGTCTCCAAATTTGGTGACAGCATACATTGGGGGATTTCACAGACACCAGTTTATTTAGGTGACCTTGACCTTATTTTCAAGGTCACCACGACACTTTGAACACTTTTCAAACTCTTCTTGACACGGCATCTCATGGACTGTTGTACCCAATGTCTTC
>VKKT01002210.1:56370-71721 GCA_008038995.1 Haliotis laevigata | reverse complement strand
TATGTCCATTTCTGTAATGATTTGATTACAGTGCCTATCTAATTTTGAATTTGTACTGACGGGTTTTTTTGCTGCTGAGTATATGTTGCAATATGATTGAAATAATGCTGATGTGGCATCAGATCTCAACTCAACCACTAACTCACTAATTCATTATATATGTGTTGTTAATGAGTTCTGATCCTTTCATTAATGCTTAATTCTAAATGTAACATATGCGTAAGTAATGTTTTGTGTCTTATAATAATTTGATAGAATTGTTATATAATAGTTTTTAAGATTGTAATTAAGGTTTGCCTTCAGTGTTAAAAGTGCATTGTTGAGTATTGACTTAATACTTGACATGATTAAGAAAAAACTATTTCTGTTGTTTTAAAGTCACAATCCAATGTGGGATTCTGTAAAGTTCAGAATCTAGGTAGATACAAGTTGTATCATGTGTGTAGACAATTTAGTGTTCAAGGTAATGTGAGATATACAGTTCATGCAGTGTATGTGTGTGCTGTTATTATGGTAATCACACATTGTTTTGGGACTTTCCAAACATACAATACTGTTTGAACAAACAGTGTGAAAAATATCCAGTGCGTGTCAGTTATTCAAAGGAATTCTCCCTGACCTGACATAAAGAGGAAAGATCGGCCTATTTGGACACTTGCCATGTAAAGGGAGTCAGTTCAATCTCCACACTAATATTTATTACATGTTCATATGAGAAAAAGGGATATTATACAACTTATGTGACCTGATAGGAAATTTGAACATGTTTTGAGATGGCACAGAAATTCTTACACCAGCCTATTGAAAACTCTGTTGCTCAAGCTCTAAAGCTGTTAGGAAATTCTGAATGCATTTAATTCATATGCATGTTCTGCCTCAAAATCTGTTCAAGGTATTATACCTGCTGTATGGCTGTACCACAGTGGTACTGCTACTTAAATTCAAATCATTATCATTTCCTCAATATTTCCTATACCAAGAAAACAAGGTAAACAATTAACACTTGAATTTTTTCTGAGAAGTCACAAGTTACTGCGTGAGATATAAACATAGCAACTCTGATTGTGATTTTAAGACATTGTTGATAACTATATAATATTTGTATTTATCTTTTATTTGATAAGAAGATAACGAGCGAGATAGTGCTATTTTGATAAAGTAAAACACTCCAGTAATCGGAACCCCAACTTTCCCTCTATCCAAAGGCTGGTCGGGACATTGCAGTCATGTTTGTTAACGCCTCTCATGCTACACAGTTAGTCATGGGTGACCAAGCCCTAATTAATTAATCATGCTTATGTTATCTGCTCTAAGGCACACATTATTGACCCTTTGATAGCGGATTATGTCGGAAAGACTGTGGTTTGCTGGCGTTTTGTGCTTCCGAACTCAATCCCAGAAATGGATATTTCAGCTTTTCAGAATGTGGTCAGTTGGAATTGATTTATCCAAGGTGAAACTAAGGTAGGGTAATAGTAACAACATGTTAAGAAATCTGTTATTTTGATCACATCGTTCATCAACACTTGTAACACATGTTTGTAACTTTATTTTGAAAATACGAGTAATTGTTGCAGATGTTGATTATTTGTTTTGCTATGGCTAGTAGTTGTGTTTAAATATTCGTAGTCCATCAGAACTAAGTGTTGATGAAAATATTTACAATCTTATACTATGTATTCAGGAATGTAAATGTGTATAATTAGCTGCTATCTGTCAGAAAGAGATGTGTGCTAATGACCTAATTCATAGACATATGACATAAATGCATCTCAGATATTTGCGCAGGATAAGACACATTATATATCATTCTGTTGTATGACACATTTGCGGAAATTTAAAGCATGAAATGTTCTATTTCTTCTAATCCAGTATTTTCTATCATTTACCGTAATGCTGCTTAAGCAATGAATTGTTGAAAAGTTGATTTAGCTTCCTTTTTTCTCAATCATAGCAACACTTTTCCTCATAAGCAGGGCAGCTGTAAGATTGAGAATAATACATCTATTATTATTTTTTTGTATGTGTTTAGCAACACATCAGCTTCAATATAAATCTCATTTCATAATGCTATTTTTGTAGGTGAATTCTTTATTTGAACACACCCAGTATTGATGAATAAGCTTTCAGCCTACAACTTGATGCTAAATGAATGCTAACACAAGTTCTCTAGAAATATGGTAGAATCGACAAGAAAAGCCTTCAGTAAATGAACAGATAAACATGTGCATGTCCCTCATTATTGGTATTGAAGAGGGATTCTTACTCATCTTACTAGGGATAACTCATGATGTATATTGGCTGTATAGGCTACCCTTTGAGCTAGTAATCTAAGGTCTCAGCTGAAAATCGAAGGTCTGAGCTAGTAGCCATGTCTTTGAATAGCTGTATTGTCTAGTTGGGTTGAATGTTAATGGCACAGGATGTGTATGAAAGATACAGCTTTCACGGATATCGTGTATATTGAAAATATATAACACTCTATATATAATATAACATATTATAATTTCACTATTAATATACTAGTTTAATGTATATAGTAGAAATATAACAGTTGGATGAACACCTGGTGTCATTATTGTTTGATATTGATTAATAAACACATGCTCTTTCATTGTATCTCTTGGGGTCGGTCACTGGATTGTCTGGTCCAGACAATTGTTTACAGACCGTGTTATACAGCTGTAACTGAATTCAGCATCCAACAAGAACCTAATCAAGATCTAGTCAGGATTGTACAATCGACTCCGCTTTTAACAGAGATTTCTTATGGGTGTGGAAAGGGTTTTATTGAGGACAGTGTCTTGTTTGATGAAGTCTTTGCTAGAGTGATATTTGTAATTTTTTGTTTTGATGAAAGTTGTGTATGTTTGCTAGTTTGAGGATTCCTCTATAAGTAAACCAGCCTGTTGAAATATTTACTCCTTTAGTGAGTTCTTCATTAGGGTGGAAGGTCTGAAGTAATTTGAAGAAGTCTCTCTGTACTATTGTGATGTCTGGTTTGATGAATTCTCTGTTAGTGTTCTAGTATGAAGTACTTACTAGTTAGTGGAATTCTCTATGAGGAGACTGGTCTGATGAATTATGTACTACTTTGATGAATCTTCTGTTAGGGTACTAGTATGAAGTATTTTTTTTTTATTTTGAGGAAGTTCCTAATAGTATATTTTTTTAAAGAAATATTTACTACTTTATGAATTCTGAAGTACTAGTTTGGAATGTTTACTAGTTTGAGGAAGTCTGTATAAGTATATTGATCTAATGAAACATTTGATGGAGTATTCGTGAATTGCTACTTATTTGATGTTGTATTTATGATCTCAGACTTGCAGACACAGACCTTTTCTGCCTAAATGTGTAACCTTGTCCACAGAGCTCTAGTTCAGCAGACTCATTCAGGGCATAGCTGGCTGTACACAGCAGCCTGTCCCACAGTGGGACGATCAGATTGAGGCAAACTACAGTTGGACAACTACATCGCCTAGGCAGGTACTTTCCTGGCAGGTCTCTATCAATCAATTGTTCCCTGGATTGGGCAGGTGCCCAAGGCTGTAATCAGCTCATCATTAATTAATTAGCCTTTGTAAGGGATGTGATGGTTTGCTGTCGCAAGCTTTGATCGTGATGGTGGATTTACTGCTGTTTAGCTGTTCAGCTGTCTGAATGCTTGGATATTACTGTTTCAAGGTATGTTACTTTTGTTTTGTAGTTGGTTATAGTTGTAGTTGATGTCAGTGTGATATTAATAATGGTGCAACTACAGGTTGAATATAGTGGTATTTCAGTGTACTAACTTTTTGTGCCTAGTGTTTGTTGTTTATTCAGTGTTTCATGAACATTGAGCTTTGTTGAATGTTTGATATTTCAAGTTCAGATTTGATTGGACATTTTTGAAAGTAGGCTTGGGACATAGGCTTCAGTTGATAGTGTATGGTACCTGAAAAGCACAAAATTTGTACAACCAGATCTTTTGTAGTTTAAATGTAGCTAAGAATTTTTAAGAGTTATTGTTAAAAGGGATTTAATGTACATGAGGAAAGGTAATCTGTAATTCAAATTTGAATTTGATCGCTCTCAACTGATGTAAAATGTTTTCCTTATTGAAAGTAGGTCGCAACACAGGTGATAAGATGTAATAAATCTTTGTGCCATGAGCTATGATAACGACGCTTAAAAAAATCATTGACAAATGGGTGTAGTTAAATTATGTGGTAAAACTTTTACAATGGCAAAGTGTGTTGTTTTCATTTATTGTGACCCAAGTTGATATATTATAATACAAAACATCCTTTGTTGATCTTGTCAATCTACTGCACTGACCTGAGTTAAATAACCCTATGTGACCTTGACTTAAGTTTCTTTTTGTGTAGTCTATCAGTTAACAATATCAAGGGCTATTATATGCACTACACACAGGCTGTGTTTCATGTCGTGTGTTGTGTGGGCTCTCACTTGTAGGTTATATTGTGTACAAGATCAGTGTCAAATACTTATGTCTATGGTTTATATGGTGTACAATGTCAGCACAAATGCAGGTTCCTCACCTTTGTGGATTACACTGTTTATGAAATAAGTGTAAACTGCTGGTTAACGCATGTCATTTGGTTACTAATGTGAATGAACCCCCCCTTAAGTAATTAAGGTTAAGATAAGGTTACTGGTCAGTGACTATTAATGCCATGATGTCCATCCTTAGGTTCAATGTTTGTAATACAGAGAAAACCACCCTATATGTATATATTTGGTGGAAGGGCTTGCAAATTATCATATATGATTGTTTCACTTAAGCACTAAGCTGTTTATAGTGTCCAGGTATTTGCAATGGAACTTAGGTTGTGTTGTATTTTCAATAATGTGACCATCAGGCCTCTCCTGACTGTAATAACAATGATAACATATGTCCTCTACAGTAACCCTCAACTCAATGGGTCACTTCAGCCATGCAGTCACGTTGTGTTCCAGCTGCATGCTAGTTGTTATTGTTAACTGGTTGTGCCTGATCATCTTTTTTGATGAAAACATAGATATATATTTGATATTTTCAGGATATATATTGTAGCCTCCCTGATAGCTGTGGTTGTGTAAATGTCATAAAAGTGCCTCCATATTGACAAAGGCATAATAAGTCTTGCAGGATAACTCATAAGTGGAACATTTTACTCATGTGACTGAAGTCATCCAATGTGTTTTGTTTACATATACTTTCTGTGAACACTGTAGAAAAATATGACAAACTCATAAATAATTTCAGTTTGTCTGTTGCAGCCATTGACATCACCTGTTGTTTTCATACCAGTGTGTGGCATTAGCATTAGGTACTAGCTTAACATCAGTGCTTCTTGCTGTGCAGGTTGATCAGAAGTGGACAGAAACAAATGATTTCTTTTCTACTGTAATAAGCACTTAAAGTATCACTTGGCAGTTCAGTGAGATGAATCCAGTATAATGACACCTGACATGTTAAACATAGTTCTTTAAGTTGTGTAGATGGCTATGTATGTGCTACTTGTAATTCCTGTAGGTATTGTTTTCATGAGGAATGTGTTGGTGGTGTCAATACATTACATTGAATATTGGATACATAATTGTGAAATCAATAAATATGATAGCCTTTTAGGATGAATGAGATGAATGAGGAAATTGTTGTGCATTGATTATTTGATAATTATAGTGGCTAGTACATTTTAGTCACTAGTTTGAAGACCTGGCAGAGTTAAATTCATTTCAAAGTCCAAATGTTCAGATTACAATCAATTAAAATGATCCTTTAAGTCAGTATAGGAGAATAGGAGTCTTTTGAGCAGACTGATAAACATTACAGTGTACTGTCATTGGTGGAGTAACAATAATATATGCCATGTAGCATCATTGTATGAAGCCACTCGATGTCATACATCTATTTGAAGGGGTTGTATTATTGCAATTTATGAAGAAACTGAAAATAAGATCAGATTATGTTATAATATTATTCAAAACCTTGTGCCCAACATGCTATATAATTTTGAATTTGTTGTGTTAAAATCATCTGGTTTGAAAGAATATACCTTGGTGAGCTTGACCATAAGACCGCACCTGTATATAATTATATTGGGGAATTCATGAATGTAAATTTGCTTGGGTTTATGAGGTATATCTTCATTTGATATACCATGAGTGCCATGAACAGAGTTACTGCTACACAAAGCTGCAGTTAACTTGTCTATATACACAAACTTATGCTGTTGTTCTCTGTAGACTGTTTACATTCATTACATTATGATTATGTCCAGCCATTATCATGGTCTGTTCAGTTAAGACAACCTTGGCCCTTGTTATGAGAGTGGTCAGGTACGGACTTGGATAAATGTGAGCACCAGGGCAGGCATATGTTACTCATGTATTTACTTGATCTATATGACTGTGTTTGGTGAACATAGGTTGATGTCATGAGATGGGCCACAGAAGTAAGTATTTAGTTGGGTAGTTATAAACAATTGTATTGGTAAATTTTTAATGTTTAAGCTCAGGTATTTTTCAGGTGAGAAATGTTGTCTGGACTTTTTATGATAAGAGTAATATTGATAGGTTGCTGTACAATGGTGCTTCCAGAATTACCATGACAATGTCATAGAAGACAAACTGATGGGAAGCCTTTTCAAATAATAATCACAGATGACAATGTACCAGTACATTATGTGAAAATGTTGACTATGATAGACCTGGCTCTCTGCTTGTTAGTTCCTTTTGTAAATCTAATGTAACAGCAACAGTGCCATATTGAGCATTGCCAAATAGAACCGTACATACTTTGTCATCTCAGAAAACTGAATTTTGAAGGTTCCATGGATTAGAACTAGTTCCTGAAAACATACAGGAAGGCAGTGACACTGACAACCAGGTACTTGAAACACAATTTATGGAAACAGACATTGTGAATAAGATATTGTCTGGTAAATGAAATACACAGGATTGAGAGATAGCCGTAATACTGTAAGTCGGTAATTAAGCTCTTGTCTGTGCCATGGGTATCATGGGATTACAGCATTCCTTCTTGTGACAGCAAAATTTCAACTATGAAATTTCTAAAGGTTCTGTACAGATTATGAGATTTCAGTGTAACTGTTAGTGACATTAGCACTACACATAACTCCAGGACTTTGGTCTTGTCTTATACCTGTACAAACAAAGTGCATTTAGCTTTTGCTGTTCTTGTACTTCATCTTGTACATGTTAAAAAGTTACATATTTCTTTTTGACCTTTAATTTATCATTATCATTAGTCAAACTGCCATGGAATACATGAGCATTAATGCTAGACAACTTGTATGATTGCTGTAAAGGACGTCTTTTGGATTGGTCATGTATTACAGTTCATTATCTACTTCAAGGTGCAACAGTTGTATATTTGTCTTATTTCCTAGTCTTCATTGTGAAAAGGAAAGTATTAAATATGTAAAGACAATCCTTTCATTCCATTATTTAGTGTTCTTATTTGGCAATGTGTTCATCACAATGTTTCTCAAGAGCATGCATACAGTTTTTCTTTTAAAAACCTTTACTATGTCCAGTTTGTTCTGTGTTTCATAATAAAGACTTGGGAAATTGACTTGTTGAGGAAAGGAGCGAGAAGTTATCCTCAGTATGTAAAACAAATCCTTGTTCAGAATGTCACATGTTGATGTAACGTGTCTCCAGTGGATTTTACCATTGACCAGGTGTGAGAGAATTCTGTTCCGGTGAGATATTGACCCTGCCTCTGACGGAGACTGACCACCCCTACCAACTACTAACACACAGTTCATGCTCAGCTAAATACCAAACATTGAGGCTAAATTTATGTGGTGTGTGTGTACCAGTTATTTCTTCATTTTATCATGCTGGTCAACCAGAGACACAAAACAATTTCGGACTGATAGCAAACATTGGGACTCTAATGTCAAAATATTTGGATTGAACATGACCATGTTTGAAATTTCTTCCAAAATAATGTTTTTAGTAGTAGTTTGAATTGTAAAATGGATGCTAGCATTAAGGTAACAGCTTGTAAATATGTGTGGAATGTATCTTAATCATTAGAGAAAATCTTGGGTTGTTGGCCAGGGTGTTAACTTGGTTATTCTTTTTGTTTGCACTGCAGATACAAAGATCTCTGTACCATCCGGATCAAACATGTCTATAACACTGGACTACAGCACATGTCAGTATATATATATATTTCCCAACTGGGAATTAAACTGTTCTGAATTCGTGTGTGTGTGTGTGTGTGTGTGTGTGTATGTGTGTGTGTGTGTGTGTGTGCGCGCGCGTGTGCGTGCGTGCGTGAGTGAGTGAGTGAGTGAGAGTGTGAGAGAGAGAGAGAGAGAGAGCGATTAACTAATGAGATGGCTTGGTCAAGGTGACTTTTCCTTTACAGAACCAATATAGAGGAAGAGCCTTTAATGCCTCATTTTACATTATGAGCAGGGATGCAGTGTTATGATATTACACAAAATACCACTGAATGAAGGAAATAAATCCCTAATTTAAAAGAAGATAACAGGTAGTTTGACGGCCAAGGGTACTTATCTAAAATATCTATCCCTTTGCATGTATGGAATATTAAAAATGTATCAAATATGCAAAACTAATCTGATTGTATAATGCATTTCAGGGACAAATCAATATTGTATCATTTCATTGCTGAAATATATGAAAATGCAGTACAAATTAATTATGATTACATCAGATGAAAAAATAAGAATTGAAGGTATGTGTTGCTAGATAGCCATGAAATTGACTTCCCAAACATTTGGTAACCATGTCTGACATGTCTCTCACAGGTCTTCCTGAAATGGCATCCTTGCCAGACATGTTCCTGTATAATACTGAACATTTGTTCTTGTTCTTGTGGTCTCCAGATACAGGAAAACATTGCCCTATTGACACCCGTAATGTTACAACATAGGTTGAACCTGTTCAAGTGTGCATGTTGACTTGAGTTGAAGCAATGGAGATTTGTGCCATTACTATGCTTGATTTTGTGATTGAACAATATTGACAAATGTTTGGCTGTG
Organism: Haliotis laevigata; assembly: GCA_008038995.1. Taxonomy (NCBI): domain Eukaryota; kingdom Metazoa; phylum Mollusca; class Gastropoda; order Lepetellida; family Haliotidae; genus Haliotis; species Haliotis laevigata. The sequence continues at coordinate 62,689 of VKKT01002210.1, read as the reverse complement.
GCCTTTACCTGGGCAATATTTCAGTTATGATTGCTCAGTACCGCTCTACAATGCAGTGTTTGCTCTCACTCTTGCCACAGGTGGAATGACACCAGATGTATTCTCACAAGTATTATAGTTCTTCAGCTCATTTCTGAGTTCATGAAAGGCAGGTTATGAATCAACCTGTGAGATACAGTCTATTCTGAACATGGTAAACAAAGCACTGACAGCATTAACACATCCCGATGGCTTCACCTATGAAGAAATGTGACAAATTGAAGTACTATGTCAAAGCAAATATTTTGTCAACAGTTATTCTTTTCAAATAGATTTTTCATTGTTGAAGTGCATGGTGTCCAGCGACAAGAAGGAAAGACTGTTCTGTTGTGTTCTGAAAAAAAATGATGTTGATTTTTTATAGAAAAGACATTATTCATAGAATTTCAACTGTTTGTCATTTTGTTTGTTGTTTTTTTAATTTGAATTACAAGATCCTTATGCAGTCATCATGAGTTGTGGTAAAAGTAGCATTTTGGCTAATCTGTAAAGGATATTTATGCATCTAGAATGTCAACTATTTGGCCAATATTACTGATACAAAAGGACTGGGATTAAGTTGACAAATGCAAACATGGTTCTCATCAGTATTGTCTGGATGGCACTGTGTAGCTTTTATTATGCAAACAGGAAAATATTTATTTCTCCAGGTTGTTTAGACCGAATAACCTGGACATTGATATCATAATGAGGCAATAATGTCTTGACATATATTAAGAAAACAGGGAAACATGATTCATCATTGAAGTTTGAGCAAGGATTGTAACATCTTGTAAACATTCTCAACTCACACAGGCATTGTATACATGTTATTTAAATATCTTATGTTTTAGCCTGCTATATTGTCGCAACATGCAGTGGCGTAGTCAGTAGGGCTGCGTGACTATAGTGACACACAGAATAACTGTTAATTTCATTTTCAGTGTATCAAATGTAAAAGTATTGATAGTTTAGTTTCATTATATCAGGTACAGATGATATGTAAGCATTGATACAAATTTGATGCAGAAGAACTGGTATCACATACGCTGCTCTTATTGAAATCGACAGAATATAAAATCAGCTAAAGAATGGAACTCTCTGTAGTAGTTGACAACCATGTGTTGTCTGCATAAAGAACATTAGTAATGCTGAAAGTATGACAACTGAGGTCTGACAATTTGCCTTGAAATTATATCCAGGTTACATTTGGCACCATTCAGTCACCTCCGGGAGACATTACTGAGTTGAACATCAATCACTCTGTTCATCAAAGAATCATACATGTATGTGACACATGTTACAAGGTATTATTATGTGTATTATATGGTCAAATATGAGGAAGTTTAGACTGCTGAGGTCATGTGTAGATCTGTTAAACCTGCTAACAAAGACTGCCACAGACTGTCGTTTTCCTGCTGAGGTTACTGGTTGTGTCATCCCCTTGTTTAAGCTGACAAAATACCCACCTTTGTTTGCCACAAATGACCTTAAGCCCCTTGTCAGCTCATTTAGGGTCAAGGTCAACTCAGAGAGCACACACTGTCATACATTTACTGAAGCATCATATGAAGGTGATGTTGAAGGTGTATAATTTTTTATTTTCTTCCACACTACAAGGGAACCAGTACACAAAGTTTAAGGAATTAAACAGGGACAAAAGTATGATTGTTGGTGTACTTGATTCATAGCTGATTCATGTATGGCAGTCTGCATTGAATAAAGCCTCACTTTTCATAGAACACTATTGTTGATGACAGTGTCAGATGACATTTTTCTCAAATAGTGATAGCTTCAGTTTGGATACTAGATAAACTGATGGCTTTATCTTCATGAACATATATACATTATGTGATTTTATAGCTGTCCCAAGCAAACTATTAGTGCCCTCACATGTCAAATGCATACCTGGAAACATTGCCTTATATACTGGAAGCAATTTCTGCTCTGATACCTTATAAAATGCTTGTACCAGTAACTGTTTACAAAATTGTCAGTGGAAATGTTCATAGATAGGACAGATGCTCTGATTTTTTATCAGCTTCTGGAGTCATTGCTGTAATGGTGCAGTTTGTGATTGTATGTCCTTGAAATTCTTTCTAATTTATTTGGACTGTTCGTTGATCTTCTTGTTACATATATGAATACCATAAGGCAGTAAAAGTTTTAATCAATTTTCTTATTATTCATATGATATTTACCTAAGCAAATCTGAATCTTATCAGTACACTTACACATATTGCTAAGGGTTATCCTGAGCACCTGTGAGGTTTTGCAGTCATGACAATATTCTGAAGTGTGGTCATAATCTGAAGTGTTGTGGGTATTGTTTAATAGAAAATGCTCTTTGACTTCATAACTGTTGCAATATCAGTTTATTCACTATTAATACTATACTTTATCAAACGAACTGTATTAGATTCGAACCGACTATTGCTGATGTAAAGCCCATGATAAGTGGGCCTATATACCTGACTACACTGTGCATGGGTCGATATGGTAGATAACAGCTCTGTACATACATAGGGTGTAGCACAGTGATTCAGGACATAACTGTGTGCTTGTAGAAGTGTTATCAGTGAAGAAAGAGACCGGAGATACCATAAACAATTGTACATAATTCAACATTTATCTGATCTCAGATTTTGTTGATCATTGAAACTATGGGAAGAATTTTATCTGAAGATTTTGAGATCAGTGTTGGTCCTATGGAAATACCTGGTATGTATAGTATTTCTCTGTCATTAGTTAAGGCCACAATCGAATTTGCCTTATTATACCACAGATAATGATGATTCTGAGAATATAGATAGATGTCAACAGAACACTGTCAAGTTAAGAATTGTGAAGGTTACTGACATGTTAGAGCATGGGTTAGCTTGAGTTAGGTGAGTGAGTTAATGCTGTTTAATGGGGCAGTCAGCAATATTCCAGCTACATCACATTAGCCAGTAAGTCTTGGCTGTATAAGTGAGTTCGGTAACGACACCTTCTTTTAACATTAGCTCAATTATGTGACGCCTTTGGTTATTGTCGAAAGAAAAGGCCCTGATTATGGAAAAACTACATTGGTTCTACATATGACTACTGGTTTGATCCCGATTCTGAAGCACTGTGTCATATATGATGTAAGTTAGGTTAAAGAACCAATAGTTCATGTGGTATTGTTTGGGTAGTTGTTGCATAAGATGTGTGATGGCAGCTGTGAAGTGCAAATGAGATAGGTGTACATGTAATTTACAGTGGAAAACCATGTGCTACTCTCGTTAGTGAATATGAATGATAGAAATTGGAAACATATTCTTTAAGTCATTTTCTACAATAATGTCTGTTGTGGATGTGGAACAGCTTGTGTTGCCACATTTGTAATAAAGGATGGTCTGACCTGCCCCAACACTGCTACATGTAGCATGCATCTCTTAAATAACTTAGCGAGCCCATTACCTTTGATATGTGACATTAATCAGGCTTGTGTGAGACCATGCTGAAAGCTACATGTGACCTGCCATCACTGACCAACTACAACAGTTAATTCACTTCTCCTGGGCTGTAGACTCTCTTAACAAGAACGTAGACTGGTCTGAATAGTGTTAGCCTTCTGACCATAAGTAATGTTAATGTTTTTGTTAGTCCAGTCATACATTGCTACATGTTTCAAGTAGACCATTGGTTTCTTTGAAGTTGGTTAACTGTGTCTTTCTGATGTAGAATCTAATTTGGTTAGTTGTAAATAAAGACATATTTGATTTTTTATATGTTTTTTTTTTTAACTTTTGTTAAAAGCATCTTTAATTATTTAGTTTGCTGTCATGATTATTTAAAATTCCTTTAACTCATGGATTAATCATCTGGACCTTTGTACAGTGAAACAGTTTTACTTACCAGTATAAATACTAACTTTATATGAGAGGAAACTTTTATAACAATTCAGGTTTTATTCAGTTAGTATGTTGCAATTATAACATACAAGAATTATGAATTTACGAAATAAAACCATGTAAGGTATTTTTTATCGACCTTTTGATATTCAGCTCATGCCAATATGTTACTCTTGAACTCTGTAATATTAGAAGCAAGATTAGAACGTTGGCAACGTAAGAATAATATTTTTGTAATCTGAGTCATCTATGCTCAACCATTTATGACAATATGGGTTAGAAAAACATTAATTTTGTACCTAGCCAAGCATTTGCAGAATATTTCCTCACAGATGAATTAGCTATGATAAGCTACAGACCAATGGCAGTGATCTGGACATCAGTTGCAACAACATGGGTTTCATCATCTTATGATGCATTCATAACTGTGCTCTATGTTATTATATGATGTAGTTCTTATGCACATGTTCCATTATTTTGTCAGTTTCTTGACAGGAATTTATATCTTGGAATCCTTAAAACATGTTTAATACTGAATATGAAAGTGCTTCATTTGCCCATCGGGAGCACAGATGTCCCATTCTCTCTGAATTAATGTTCATACACTTGTTGCTCTGTAAGGGAGCTATTCTTGAACTAGACCTTAAAACATGGTATTTACACTCACAGTTAGCGAGGATTTTCCCTGTGTAATAGGTAGGAATCTCACTGGGCATTGGTCTGCTGTGCTGAAAACATTGACACTGGTACATGGTCTACATATATCATGAACATTTAAAGCAAGTAAGCCATTACAAGAAAGATGTAGGAAAACAACACAAGCTGAACTGTTTTCTCTTTTCCATAATGAACCCAGATAAACAGATTACGTGTTTTGACATGGTCTTACAATGTTGACATGTTTACAATCAGCAGTTGGCAAAGGTACTGAAGCAATATGGTGGAGGGAGGCCTCTTTTGGTAGTCCTTAAACAGTTTGTTTGCTGTTCCAGGTTTATCATATGCTTGAAATGGTAGATTTTTGGGGTGTTAATATGGACACCTTAATTGTATTTTGCATATCTGATATTTCACATGATTCGTAAGTCAATGCTTTCATCTTGATACTATAACTAAACGTCCTTAAAATACTACAAACATTTCCCATTTTGCGTCTGAAGTACAGGGAAATTGAGCCTTGGAATGGATTGCAAAACTGATAATGGTAGCATCCTCTTCGCCTTTGAGATGATGTATTAATCAAACAGTTGCTGTTCGTCATGTGTGCTGACCACTCCTGTGTCCAGGTGGGCCTGTGACATAAGCCATCTTACCAAAAGTCCCCACCTCCATCAGCAATCTCAGACCTGTGATGTAGGTGTAATGTAGGAGGTATGTTGTATGTTCAAACAGGCTGTTCCTTTTGTGTACCTCCAGATCACTGATCACACACATCAGTGTCAGAAAACTGCCCAGCCATAGTTATGTACAGCAGGGCAGTCAGATATACATCACTCACTCTGAAGTTTGAACAGCTGAATATTTGCTAATGGCCTCTGGCTATGTGATGTGATTCAGTTGGGAAGATTGTCAGAAAACATGGAACAGGTAACATTTTGAACTTTCATTTTGGATGATTTAGTTTTTGCTGGAATGTTGTTTTATAACTTGATCTAATAATATTATTTTAAATTTACGATTGGAAAGAATACTGTTATAAGCATAATTACATTCATGGATGTCAAACCCAAGGGGAGGTCGTTGTAGATGCATGTGGGATTATCTGTATATTTAGGGTGGATTATGTGTATATTTAGGGTGCTTATATGTTGATTATTCTGATCCAAGACAAAGGTTTCTATTTTACACTGTACATTACACAAGTACTATCTGCTGTCAGATTGTAATACATTATCAATTTACACATCATGAATCTTCAGCACCTAATACATTAACACTTTACAACAGTATACTTGACATAGTATTAACAGGTTTGTTCATAGTGCACCACAAACTCTATATTATTATCCTGTCAAGTTGAATATAAAGATATTGGTAACATTCATACTTAAGGTTGGTTATGGTATTGGAAGCTGCTGAACATATTTGGTATCACTGCTTAAATATAGTGACATATTTGTCTTGTGGGGGACTGCCTATGATTTGTTTTTCTTGAAGAATAATAGTTGTGAGGAAACAAGCTAAGATATTGGTGTCTTTTTTTCACAGTGAATAATAACTGTTCACTAGAAAATGAAATAGTATATTCATTCACCTTCCTGGCAAGCTAACAAGTTACTAAATTACTATCTTGCAAAAAATCTGTCATTCATAGTGAAGGTACAGTATTTATACAAATTGTGAATTTGAACCAGTTTTCTTAAAGTGAATGGGTGGATGAGTGAGTAATATATTTATTATATAATTACATGTTATAGGCAACT